>PVIR01013113.1:0-43035 GCA_004026965.1 Petromus typicus | reverse complement strand
ACAAGCCGCTTTCTCCCTTCTAAACTATTCTGTTTTTCCCTGTGAACTGTTCTGTGCTTTCTCACCAAACAAAAATAACATAAACAGAAAACACCTTATTAGACATAATAGTTTCAACTAAAATAAAAATAACATGGCCACCTGACAAAAATACATCAACAAGTACAAAAAAATAAATTAATGTTCACATAAAATCTATAGAAACAAGATTAAAAAAATAACAAAGATCCATTTCCTTAGAAAAGTTGTGTACAAAACTCACTGATCTACAAAGATTTTTGTGGTCATGAAAAAATCATCACTGTCTCACACGACCTTACACAATGTCAAAATAATTGATCACTGCTCTGTTTCTATTCTTGTTTTTTCCTTAAACTTTTGTTAACCTATAACAATCACCCTTATTTTACAAAGCCAAAAAATCATGTATAAAAAAAACACAAAAAGCTTAATAAATTTACAACAACATCACAACCTCTCTTATGTTCGTGTGTTGTCTGTCCATTCCGACTCCGTTCATTCCTGTCTTTGGCGATCCCAGGCCCTACACCGCGAACAGTCGCCGACAACACATGTCACTCATTTCCATTTAAATGCTTAAATAACATAAAAGAAATCATAAAATTCATCAGTAAGGCATCTCTCATGACAACTTGTAATTAATTAAGCCTAGGGAAAGATGGAAGGTGACACAAGGAACTGAATCCCTGGGCTCATGGGCTCTGTCATGAACACAGCGGGGAGTATGAAAGGAGAGTCCACAGGACACACTGTCTCCTACACACACTGCATTTCTCAAAACAAATGAAAACAGCACCAACTTGAAGATCCCTGCTTGCTTTTTGCTTTCTTCTATGTGGTTTTTTCAGGAGTCAGGAAAGGAGAGGAAGACTCAGCTGGGATAGTGACAACATCTGGAAGCCCGTCAGGGTAAAGCTGCATGCTGAAGTGACCGCCCACCCTGCCTGTCTCCTTCATCTTCATGAACATTTGCTGTGAAATCACACATCACATATAGTTTTCCTTACCCACAGAAAAAGAAAAGGAGGTTTTGGGATTTTTCATATGAACATCAACATGCTGTTTGTGTGGTCACGGGCACATACATGGAAGGGCTACAAGAACAGTTCTGCTGATCCCGGTACCCGGGTTCAGGCTCTACTTGGGTGAATACACGGGAAGTATCTTGTTTAAGCAAAACATTTGGATCAAGTCTTAATTTTTCCAACTATAAAATGTAGATAATTTTTCTATGTGAAATTTTTCCTTTTCTAGATCACAACTATGTATAACAGCAACTCAGGGTCTAACCTAATCATTCTTTCCCTTCCTAGCTACAGTTTGTTTTTATTTTTATAGAATCAAAATTATTAAAAGAAGATGCACAAATGCACTCACAGTGTAAATGACTGGTAACTCTGTCCTCAAAAGGGGTCAGCCCTGCAAGCACCCTCCTACTGCTTGACACGTGAAATGGCAGAGACTGCTTCCAGAATCAGTTTGTCAAACGTAGCTTCTGAGGCAGAGCCAGACTCATCCAGTCACAACAAGAGGTCATGATGAAAAAGGTAATTCTATAAAAGGCCGCAGGTCATAACTCAAGTTGGAGAAAATATTTTTATCTCAGAAATAAAATGGCTTCCTTGGTTTTGGGTAGCTTTCTGCTACCATGCTGAGTCCATGTAGTAGAACTCTTACTTCCAATAAGACAATAGAAACAACTCATGCGCCAGGCACGGAACACATACCTGTAATCCCAGTGCTCTAAGAGACCAAGGCAGGGGGATTGCAAGTTTGAGCCCACACTGGGAAACTTAGAGACCCCTGTCTTGAAATAAAACTATGATATACCAACTCCCCATACTAAATGGAATCATTATGTACTGCAAATATGTATTAATAAAACTTTTTAAAAATTTAAAAACAAGGAAAATAAGTTGGAGACGTAGCTCCGTGGAAAGTGCCTGGGTTCAGTTCTCAATACAACACACACAAAAAAGTGTGTTGTATTTTTTCTCTTTCTTCACTTGGAAGACATTCCTAGTGAAAACAAACAAACAAAATTAGCTGTCACTAATTACTAGAAACTGACAGAACCTGATGAAGGTTCATCTCTTACCCAGGGCGATTTTACCACCCTCCCAAATAGGAATCTTTTTAAAAGTTCTCAGTGTAGTTATTGCTGGAGCACATCCAGGACCCATGGGGCAGGCGCTGCCGCGGCACGCCCCACCGAGACTTACCCCTGAGGATGTAGTTCTGATAGTTCTGATCAGCCTCCGCTCCCACCTTGATCAAGCATGTCAGACCTTCAGCCACAACAAATTCATGCACCAAGTCTTTGTCATCCTGGCAGGAAAGAAAGGGGGGAAAAAGACTTCAAATACAGTCCCTGTCCATCTTCCACACAGGCTGTGCTTTTCAAACTATGTGTGAGCCTTTGAAGCCAGAATGACCGCTAAGGACTGTTCTGCTCTATTCAAATGAAGCATCTTAACTCTTGCCAGAGGAATTTTACAACCAGTCTTCACATTGTTGTTTGCCAAAGACCAATTACTGCCTTCTGGGCAATCTAATAAAGATAAAGCAAATGAATCCCTTGCCTGTCAGAAATATTTATAGTGTTCTGTTTTTCATTCTTTAAAAATTACCAGGCTCCACATCCCCCAAAGGTCTCCAGGGACAGGCCACATGAGGTTTTGCTGGTTTATTTATTTATTTATTTATTTTTACTACAGGAAACATTCGATTGCAGCACAGATCGTTGAGTGAAGGATTAGGAGCCACTCCACTGTTCAAACCCTGTAAGGACACCAAATCCAACCAAGGATTTACAGATAACCTGTGAGAACCCAAGGAAGCAGCTTCCTCAACATCAAGTATTGTCTGCTTGAAGGAGTAGCAGAGTGCAGACAAGCACCGAGTACCTGGAGAAGCCATGACATTCTTCAGAAGAACCACCTTGGTCACCAGCAGCAGAGGGCAGGACATTAAAGAGACTTCAGGGCCACAGAGCTCAATGTTTTTCAAAGACAGCTCTCCAGATCCACTGACAAACAGAACAACCAGTTCACCAAGACTGGAGGCAATAGCCTCACCTGGGAGCCTGATAGAAGGGCGAACTGGTTGGCCCTACCTCTGATCTACAGAATTGGAAACTGCTGTAGCAGCAGGCTGTTTGTGTGGCAAGGCCTTCAGGTGAACTGGAAGCACCTGCAAGGTTGTCTTCCTGACATCTTCACATTAGGATCATCTAGGAGCTTTCAAAGGATTAAGAACCAGGACTATATACAGATGGGTTTGATCAAAACTTCTTGGGTGGGGCTTAGGCTTTGCTATTAAATTCCTCAAGAAATCCTAAAGGGCAGCCCATTGAAAAACTGCTGACCTAATAGTACTTTCCCTTTGAAGATAAAGACTAAACTCAGGAGTGACAACAAACACGTGGCCAAGACCACGGAGCCAGGTCTGGCCAGCTTCCACCTTAGGCTTTCTCTAGGTAGCCCTGTGAGCCAGATTTTTCCTGCACTGTTCTTCTCCACCAAGATGAGGTGATCCCAGGTAGACAGTACCTTGTCACAAGTGCATCTAGGAAAAAGCTAGAATGCATAACAAGCAACAGAAAAAAACCTCAGTGATGTAAATAGTGCAAAGCCTAATAGAAAAACAAAAGGCTGTTATTATGATAGCAACTATGGTTTGTATCTAAGAGAGAAAAAAATAATGTAGTTCAACTGACATAATTCTCTTGTCCCTATAAGAAATTGGTTATTTCTTTTGACTTTATGGCATTTTTCAATGGTACTCAATGGGGTCTTGAGCTAAATGTAGGAAGATGAAGGAAAAGGTCCCTGGGAGCTAAGTACCACTCCACTCTAAGGTCTGAGCTAGTTTGGGGTGGGGGGAGTGATGCTTGTGCCTTAAAAGTAATGAAAGACAGCTGGGTTAACTCAGACTTTGAGATAATCATGGCTGTGGAAGAAGAAAATGGGAGAATATCGTTTTTGGAAAATTACTTTACACTCATACGTATAAAGGAAATTTAAAAAAATCCCCTCTCCATCCATATCCTTTTCCACCAGCATATGTGAAAAGTGGACATTTAGATGAGCTCATGTCTAGTCTGAAGGTTTTTCCAAGCATGTAACAAATGTTTATTACTTTAATATTAGATTCACACATGACTTCATGGTAAAAAAAAAAGTGAGAACAAGCTCTCTAGAAACCACTTAAGCTAATCACTAATATTAATATACAAGAAACCTTTCTGTCTAGTAAAGGTATATGGAGAAAACACTGGACAGGGCAAGACAGTGTTTATGAAAGTAATTCCAAATCTTAATTATAATGTATGCACATATGTAAATAAGGGTTTAGAAAAAAGAATCTTCCAAGTTGACAGTATAGTAAATTCTAAATGCAAATCCTAAAAATGTCAAGGCATTAATACATTAGTTTTAAAACACTGCTTTTAGACTAGAATGAAATAAAAACGTTAGCACTAACTGCTAAGTATTGCTGCATTTTGGAATTCTCTATAATAGCTGCACATTAGCCTGTGGTCATTTTCTCAAGTGTTTATTAGTTCAGGAATATGCAAGTCAATCTGGATGAGTAATGACTTTGTTTTGTAAGGCTTTAAAAAGTAGTTTCAGAAAAGAACCTTCATCCCAAGAAAAGAGGAGAGATGATAAAGACACAGACCCAGGCGTAGACAGGTAGTGATCTAAGCCCCAGACAACTCAGTGCCTGTATGATCTGGTAAGTTTCCAATGTGTTGCTGGCCTGTGATTGAGCACTGTTTTGTGCACATGTGTGTGGTCTTCCAAACAGACCATAAAGCCCTGGTAACAAGTGCCTTCTTCCTTGCCTACACTGTGCCAACAAAGCTGCTCGAACGTATTTGTTTAATGAATAAATGGCAGAAAAAACACCCCTGAGAATTCCAGGAACACGTACCATGGAGTAAGACTGGCTAAGGAATGTGTGACAAGTCTAAGCATGTTTTTTCCTTTGCTTTTTTTTTAAACTTTTCAATTTAGAAAACATAAGATACACAAAAACAGCAGAAGAGTCTAATGAATTACAGATGCCAATTAACTTATGCCAGTCCTATTTAACCTTCCATCTCTCCTATTTCCTGCCAAATCAACCTGAAGTAAACCCTATATATCACACCACTTCATCCATAACTGTTTCAATATGTACCTCCAAACTATGGGAAGGTTAAAACAATACACACTCAAAATAAAAACATGAATCCTTTAAAAACTAATTATCAAATATCCAGTGACCAAATTTTCAATTGCTTTATAAAAACTTTTAATACTTTGTATAGTATCCAAATAAGATTCACCTCTGGCAATCAGTTATGATGCTGAAATATCTTTTAACTTATGAATTTTCTCCAGCTCCCTTTCTTTTCCTCCCTTGAAACTTATGCATTAGATAAACTAGGCCACTTATCCTTGAGATTAGCCAGTCTGGATTTGTTGATTATACCCCTGCACTGCTGTTAAGCACAGTCTGCTGGATTTTTAATAAACTGGTTGTTGCATATCAAGGTAGGACCAGATCAAGGTTGACAGTGTTGGTTATCAACAATACAAATCATAGTTTTTATTTGCACTCATGGCATTTGCATTGAACATTAGGTTGGGCTTAAACGTGAAATCCTTCTGCCTCAGCCTCCCAGAGTGCTGGGATTAGAGGTGTGTAACTAGCAATACTTGATGTTCAATATACAAATAGATTTACTAACTAGGGGTTACAAAAGAGTAAACTGTAATTTTACATATATCATTACTTATTACCTAGTATATTTATGCAAACAAGACTATCTCTCAACTACTGATTATCCCAAAGTTAATATATGAAAAGGAAAGATAAATGTGAGAGATTCTAAAACTTTGTCTATTTTTTCATAATGAACTAGCCCACTAGCATTTTTGCCTACCCATTTTGCCAATACATTGTTATTCTTTAGTGTCATTATGAATTAATCAATTCAAACATGTTTGCTATGTTTCAATCCATTGCAATTACCAATTTTATTGATTCTCATTGTCCTTCCTCTGGCAGCCAGTAGGAAATCCTCCAACTTGCTCGTGAGTGCTTTTGGAAATAACCCTAGCAATATCTGATAGTTTCCTACTGTTTGTATAAGAGGTTCTAAGTTTATAACATTTTTTACTTCAGACCTGGAATCAGTATTTCTCCATGGAGCTCTGATTCCTTTGGATGTTTTAGACCACAGACCTGTCATTCCTGATGCTTTTCGTGAACTAATCATTGTTTTTAGTTCTTTTCAGTAAAAAAAAGAAATATACACTAATTTCTTAAGATAATATACCCTATGGGTTCATTTTCATGCTTCCAATTAAGTTAAAGAATAAGTTCTTAATTTTTAAGAACTTTAAGAAAAACAAAATTAAAATCTCCACGTACACAGTCTCACACAAACACTATTTTTGCTCATATTATTATTGTACACTGATTGTTGATAGGGTTATGTCCTACTAAAAGTTTTAAAGTCATTTGAGGTTGTTCCTTTCCGTGTGGGATGCCAATCATATACTCAGTCGAGGCAAAAGTCAAAGCTGAGCAGTAGTGATCCGAAGAGGCGAACAAGCCAAATGTGGTATGGTGAGGAGTGGTAAGAGTTCACCAGAAAACACAGCATGAGCAACGAGTCTGTGGTCTAAACCCCCAAGAGGAACCAGAGCTCCATGGAGAAGTACCTGGTAAGAGTCTGGTCCAGCCACAGGGACCTGAGCTGGGCAGAACACGACAGAGGATGAGCAAGCTTTCTTTAGTCGGGCTGAGTAACAACAAGACCTGGAAGGACACACTGAGATAGAGCTTTGAGACAGTAAGTTAGCATCACATTTACTACATTAGTTACTGGAAGGACAGAAGACACAGACATCTGCCAGAAGACTCCCCGTTCACCCCGTCCAGGCATTTATGAAGCGGTACCAGCCACTACCCAAGACTCAAAGTCCCAGAAACAAAGTCCAGAGAGTTTCCAGATGTTGGACTCAGACACATGCTCTGTGGTATTTTAGGTCTTATATTAGAGGTAAACACAGGGTAAGTACAGGGCACTTCCAAGGTATTTGGATTCTAAATTGGAAGAAGGGTCATTTGGAGAGAGGACCTGCTTCACCAGGAAGAAAACTGAGAAACACAGAAAGTAGGCACAGGGTCAGAGAATATCCTGAGACAGAAACTATAAGTCTTAGAGCAAAGAGGCAGAAAACAGAAGATGTGGTTTGTTGTGGGGCAACAGCTCCAAGGGACACTCAAAAAGGAGCCAAAAAGCAGGTAGATGGGCTCCAGGACCAGAGCAAGGTCTGCAGGTGGGAAGCAACTGGCTAGCATTGGAAATAGAATACAAGTCTTCAGTACCACCCCTAGTAGGCTTTTCTCCTTAAAAATATGAAGTAAAAATGGAGAAAATGATTTGATAAAGTTGTCTTTCCTTTTTATGTTTGAAATATTTGATATAATAAAAAATATTCTCTGATAGTCTGATCTAATTTATAGTGTCATTGAAAGAGATGTCCATACTTCTAATATGCACAGGTATGAGCTTATCTGTACCTAATTCTATAGCAAAGCAAAACAGAACTTAAGAGTAGTGGGTTTTTTGATTTTTTTTTTACCTGAAATATCTGCTTCAGGGAGAAAAGGGCCCTTCTTAAATCTCGTCCGCTGGAGTTGTATAGTTTTTCTGAAATAAAGAATACAACAATTAATTTAACTGACCCATTGGATGGTATAAACAGAGAGGATATAAAGGATGAAGAACTTCTGTGGGGTTAGTTCTTATATAAGTACAGTCCTTCCCTCCAACTGCATAAAGATTGATTTGTGCACATGCCTGGACTATTACAGGTGGCAGAGAGGCACCAGCAAGTTGTAGAGAAGGTTATGTTCAGATTCACACTCATGCCCAGCCTCCTCCCCTCTAGATCTCTGTATCCAGCTCTCACAGACTCTAGTGTCCAGTTTACAGCTATTTCCACTTGGTGCCCTTCGATGCCCAGGAGAATCAGTGCAGCCAAAGCTTCCTTGTACCCTACTCCTTCCTGGCCTTACAGTGCCCTATTGCTTTCTAAATCTGTATTCAGAAATGTTCTGGTTCCCCCTTCCCCTAGGCCTACTGGTCACAAAGGCTCCTGGGCGTAGGGTTTTCTTTGTTGGAAGGCATTTAACTATGAATTTGATTCCTTCAATTAATAAAGAGCTTCTTGGGTTATTTCTATTTCTTCTTGAATGATTTTGGGTAAACTGTCCATACAATTTCAAGAATAGTATACATTTAAGTTGTTATAATAATATGAACATAAAGCTGCTTTTAATATTCTAAGGCCAGAGATTTAGTTCAGTGGTGCCATGCCTCTTGGTAAGTGCAAAGCACTTTTTTGGGAAAAAAATTTTCAGTCACTGTTTGTTTACTGTTCTATTATAGCAATCTTCTTTTCAGCCTTGATATTGTTCATTTGTTTGCTCTCTACTTTTTACTTAGTTTGGCTAGGATCAATTGTATTGCATTAATCTTTACAAAAATCATCTATTGATTTTATTGTTTCTATACTACTTTTCTGATTTGCATTTCATTGATTATTCTTCTGTTTCCTTTGGATTTCATTTACTCTTATTTTTCTAATTACTAAAGTAAAAACAACTAATTGATTTCAGGCCTATATTGTCCTAGAACATATTTAATGTTTTAAATTTATCTTAATGCCCTGTTTCAGAGACTGCCTGCAAATTTTAATAAACTGTGTTTTTATTTAAAATTTATTAATGTGGAACATTTCACTAAATTCAAATGGAAATAAATTAGTCCTGTGTTTTTGACAAATAGTATAGCAGGAACATATTGCTTAATTTCTAAATATTTGGAATTTTCCAGATCTATTATATTACCAATTTCTAAATAATTTCATTATGGTCAGAACATAAGCTTTGTGATATCAGTTCTTTCAGATTTATCAAAGCTTATTTTATGGCCCAAAATGTGGTTTGTTTTTGGAAATGTTTTATATACGTTTTAAATAACCATGCATTCTGCCACTATTGCGTGAACTATTTTATAATGATCCACTAGGTCAAGTTGAGAAATAGGTTTGATCAGGTCTTATATATTCTCACAAATTTTCCATTTAATGGTTTATTTGTTGTGTGGATATTTGAAAGGAGTAAAGTCTCCAACTCATAGAGTAGATTTATGTATTTTTCCTTTCAGTTTTATGAGTTTGTGTGCTAGATGCTTGAACTTTTGCTGTTAGGTACACTCACATGAGGAATTACTATCGCTTCCAGATGCACTGAGTGTTTTTTGCCCTGTGTTTTATCTTTCTTCATCCTAGGCAGTACCCCACGTTTTAAAGCCTATTTACCAATATGACTACTTTAGTTAGGATGATGATACTTGTTTGGTACAACTTTTCCCATTCTTTCATTTTTAACTCATGTACAGCTTCTCACAGGTGCAGCTGCATTGTATTCTCTATACAATCTGACAGTCTCTGACTCTTGATTATTATGCACCTCTCCATTAGTGTGTCACTCTAACTTATAGAATGGACATCACAACTGAGTATGTAGTGACACAAGAACAGACGACATCAGAGAGGGTCTGATGCTGCCCCTCACTCTGTGATAAGAAACATCTTTCTACAAATGCTGACAACATCATTTGGTGGCCTCCGAAAGCCTCCGGTCCCTTTATGAAGAAGTCTGATTTAATTAAAACAAACTAGAGTTTCTATTCAAGACTAAACACTTTCCAGCACAATTGTCTTTAATTTTAAAAACATGTGTAATTGTTTATTTAGGCAGATTCTATTCCAAACAAAGCTGAATAATACAGTACTGTTCCCAAATAATTATTTTACCCAAGAGAATTCTCACTCTATACTTGGAAGAGAATTACAAATTTCAATGTAATTTTGAAAACTATCGAAGTTCTAAAGAACAACTCAGCTGCATATTACAAATTTTGGGTGAAATGTCTTCTGACATGTTTTGTTTTTTAATTCCAAATGCCATACGGCACTAAGTGAACTCTAAATCAGAAATCCTACCGTATGATATCTGTCTCTTGGGTTTTTAATACAAATGACTGGCAGTGATATACTTCTTACATAGACAAGGATATCTTCTCTAAAGTACTCTCAATGAATAATCTTCTTACAAATCAGTATTTTAAGAAATACCATGCCATCTTCCCTATATCACATGACATCAATGGACTCTTTATTATGTTTGAAACAATCAAATATTCATTTAAAGAATATTACCCTGGAACATTAATCTTTGGAAAGACAATTCAGTAAGATATTCCTTTTCTACAAAGAACCAATGCCATGCTATGAAATCATAGTGCTTAATTAAAACTTGAAATTGTCTTTTTTTTCTATTTTTAAGACACAGCTGTACCACAAAGCCTCTATAACCAATCGGAATTGTTCTGTTGATTCTTAACATACACTTTAGAGACATGAATCCACTTGAAGGCTTACAAACTACAAACCAGAGATGTTTGCAAATGACACAAAATTTTACCTTTCTTAAAGCAACAGTTCCTGCTGATGGGAGGGGATGGAGCGGGCATTTTGCAATGTCAGATACCTGACCCAAACCCACAAGTGCTGGGTCCTTTGCTGCAGCTCAAGAGTGTGCTAAAGCCCAACAGAGAAGCACTCCTTCCCACAGGCCTGGACCTGGATGTTTCTGATGCATTACTAACACCATCATAGGAAATATGGTCTTTACCTGCTGTGTGACATACCGAATTCATGAAAAAACAAGCATTCCATTTGAGTCACATCTAGGTTTCACAGCACAGAAAGTTAGACTTACCATGGCTGTGCAGGATTCCCCTTTAATTTAGGACTAAGGTGTAAAGGCTTCTCCTAGGAACAGTACCTAGCCTGCCAGCTCAGACATCAACCTTGGGCCTGTTTTCCTGCTGAACTCTAATCACTCCCTCTTTGGAAGCAGCCTGTCTATGCAGATTCAAGAAAGATTCTCAGTCTTCAGTTTCCTGGGTATGAGCAAGTCTTGACTGACATGAGATGGTCAGGAGCTTTCACACTCCCTGATTCTGCCACATGATTCTGCTCTCTGCAGACCTCCTCTGTGAGAGTCCTACATGTACATCAATGGGCCTGCATGTGCACAGATCCAGTTTTGCATGTGGCTTTGGCCTGTGATCGGTGCAGCTGAGCTTGCAGGTCTTTTGTTTCCCCACCAACTGAATCAATTTACTGTGTAGAGTATTCTAGCAGCCTGCATGCCAGGGGATGGAATTCCAAATGTTTCCACTGCCTGAAAAGGAGGTAACACCAAAGAAAAGAAATTCCTTGTGTGAAACAGGAAGAGGGACCGAGAGCCCACCCTAGGCCAACAAAGGGACAGCCAGTGGCAGGCTTCCCCTGCACATAAACCTCTAACTCTCCTCCGAGCCCCGAGAGCTTCTCTTTCTCCTCTTCTTATACTTAAGTTACAATCACTTGACAAAGAAGCTGGTGAAGTCCCTGCCATGGTAGAACATTGTTTCTGCCATGCTTGATCCAAAAAGAGATCTCAAAGTCAGAGTAGCAAGGATATGATACCTAAGTAGTCAAGAATGGCAGGTGCATCACTTCCAGGTGAAGATCAACAAAGCTTAACAGAAATATAGAGCAAAGGTCAGGCTGAAGTCCTAAAGAGGGGCCATCCCCCCAATCATGGGAGTACCCAGTGTGAGACATATAATGTGGAACCCAGCAGCGGATGAGGCCTAAGGCTGCAGGGGTCTGGAAGAGGCAGGATGGCTTCCAGCATACGGGGAGAAGCTGGGGAGTGAAGAGTAGAGGAATGTGTGCATTTACTCTTGTGCTTCTTCCACATTACACCTGCCAGGGTAGAAGCATGTGTGTAGCCTTAGTGTGTGAGTGAAGGAAAATTAGTGACCACCTTTGGTGGAGACCACTAGTAACTAGAATCTTACCTGTTAGTGTCTTCATAACTTCCCACTCATCCTTCCTCTGTGTGTTCTGCCTTTTTAAAATGAGCTATGTTCCTTTCATAGATGTAACTGATATATTCTAAACTGCTCAGAAACAGAGAGGCAAAATACCAAAGCTGACTGAATATCATTCCTTCTTTGTCATTTGGAAATTCCCTGCGTGGCACACAAATATCAATGCTGAAAAGCCAAAGGCGTCCTGTGCCTCCTACTCAGCCAGCAGAGCAATGAAGACAATTCAGTGCAGGGGGAAAGAAAGGCCACCACACTAATCAGAAGGAACAAGGAGAAGATTAGGACCAAATTATGTCAGTGAGAAACTAGAGGGTAGAAACAAAAATCCCTTTTGAGATAGGAAGGAAAGAGTATAAGGTACATCTGGATTATCATGTTTTCAGATCCCTAAAATACAGTAACATGAGCCCACGCTCCCACACCAAGAGTCCAACACAAGGGCAAATTGCTCCGAGGAGAACTTGGGCCAAAAACCGTGGAGTCTTTCCTCTGCCCAAGGAAGAGAGTGACTTTCCTTCCCTTGAACTGCTGTAGAATTCATCATTGTTTGAGAGGTTTTTTACAGGCAAAGATGCCCATGCATATGTGTAAAATGGCTAGTGACAGCTACAGAGAACATAATGATCACAGCTTTCCAGGGGAAGCCATCAGAAAGGAGCTCCTCGTCCTCCAGCCACTGCTCCTCAGGCTGCAGGCAGAGAGTTGTGAGAGTCAACTCCACAAAACAAGAAAGTGACCAAAAGAGACCACAGAAAAGCAGTGACTAAGCTTGGGTGACATTCCTAGACAGAAAAAACTCAGCACAAGTTCTTATAAACCCTGAATCTGAATGGTTCCACCCTCCATCTTCCTCTCAGTTCAAATTTGCCCCAATTCACAGATGCTAAGAAGCATATACAGCCCACTTTCAATGTGCAGCCATTGCTTTATTAGCCTGTTTGGGTATCTCAAAAGTATCATAGTAGGAACTTCATTTTTCAGTAATTATTTGGTTTACTTTTGGAGATCATTTTTTTCCCAATGCTTTTGAAGCTTTCTGGAATCAAACACTCATTTAAACATCACAGACACATAATTTTTTTAAAATACTTATATACACAAAATGTTAATGTAATTTCAGTGGGCCTGGGTGCCTGGAAACCTCCTATGGCTTTTAGGAGACTGCAGGTGAGAAGCCTTGATAACACCCAATATCTTCATTTTATGCACAAAGAAACTTCATTCTACACACAAGGAAACACAGAAGTGCTGGACCCATGCCGGAGACTGGAGGCTGGCAGGAATGGGGAATTAGAAGTGATCATCACTAGAAATAGTGATGTGTTTTGTATAATAAAAATAAGGTAAACACTAAAAACGACTCAAATCCCAACTAAGACACTTATGTCACCATGTCAATTCAGAGAGAAAACACAAGTGTACAAGAACCAGAGCCCTTGATGGGCCGGGGATATAGCTCAGTGGTTCTGGCGCCTGTCTTCCAAGTGCAAGGACCCGGGTTCGATCCCCGGTAACCACATAACAATACTGGGCATGGAGACCCACCCCAGCAACAACCAGTACCACATACCACAGTGCCAGACGTGGTGGCTCACGCCTGTAATCCCAGCACTTGGCAGGCAGAGGCAGGAGGATTGCTGTGATGTGAGTTTGAGGCTGAGCTCAGGGCCAGCCTGAACCACAAAGTGAGACCCTGTCTCAAAAAATCTTTTAAAAAAAGGCATGGATGCTGCCCAATGAATGCAGGGAGGAAGAGGCTAAGCAGGAGCCCTGCCAAGGTCGCAAGATACAACAGAATGGACAGCTGCTCAAGTAGGCGGCATTTAAATTCAAAGTCTCTTGGATTACAGTCACATTCTAAATACTCATTAGTAACACAATCCTTAAAATAATCTTTTATTGGGCTGGGGATGTAGTTCAACGGTAGAGCACTCACCTAGCATGTGTGAGGCACTGGTTTGACCCCTAGCACCAGCAAAAAACCACCCAAATAACATTTTTAAAACAGCCTCTCCTGATGATCTACTGAGACTGGACTATGCTTATAATTGATCGAGAAAAAATGGCCTATTAGTCTGGAGATGGATGATAACAGTGTCATGTGAGAAAGGAGTGGCCAAGCCTGTGAACATGACCCTGAACAAAACCCACCACGATGAACACAAAGGGAAACCCAAAGAAGAGAAGACAGCGGGAATACACCAGACATGCACAAGAAGCCTCGTGTTCACACCGGACACCACTCGGGTGTGGCCACTAGGTGAGATCACCCAGACCAGAGACACGGGCACATAGGAAGGCCTCACAGGGCTCAGTCTCCTAGGTGGTCATGAAGAGAACAGCAGCAGGAAAGGACTCTAGCAGGGCAGCGGTGTATGTAGTTCATTGCCTGTTCACTGGCCATGACACGTGAACTGGAAAGGGGAGTGGGCAGAAACAGGAAACCAGTGAAGTCTCTGGAATGAACACAGGCCTTTGGAACACAAGCCACTGTCTGCCCCTTCAACTCAGCTGATGCTCTCATCTTTTGGCACTCACTCAGTAGCCTGCCACGGGGTTTCCCTGTTGCCTCCCCATTTCTCCTGCAGGCTAGTCAGCAGCTCTCAAAGCCACTCTCCTCATCCTCCAACCTTTCTCTATAGATTCCTGCTATTCATTTGGTACCAGGATGGAATAAGATGGATGGTGGATTTTTTTCTCTTTTTGACCCTACAAATCAGGTATTGCTATTTACTTTTCATAGAGGCAATGCTTGATTAAATAGACACAACCTATAAAGATTCCTTTGAAATTCTACTTTCTGAAATAAGCCACAATGTCTCTGATGTCAGAGCCCATGAACAATTTCTCCTATAACCCCACAATGTGGTAAATAAATAAATCGATGTCTATACTGGCAGTAAGGGCTCAAAACAACACAGGAGGATCACACATTATCCAGATTCCTCACCTCTGACCTGACTGTACAGCTTTATAAGTTCGCCAAAACTAAACCATTCTGAAGTCTTGCCTTCTGCGATGGGCCCAGCCTCCTCCTAAAGACAGCCCCACTCTGCTACATCACTTTAGCCACATGACCAAAGAAGATAACATGATAAATTATGTTACACTCATAGTTACTGAAACTTTGAAGCATCTGAGAGAGCACTCATGATGTAAATGGATAAACAATCCACAGTAAGTGCATACAATAGAGTATTTATTTGGTAGAAGAAAGGAAGGAGTTATTTTGGAGTAGCCACAAAGAATCTGAAGGAAACTTACATGTATATTGCTAAATGAAAGATGCTAGTCTGAAAAAAGGTTACATACTATGTAGATATAACCAATTATGTGACATCCTAAAGTGGCAAAACTATGCAAAGAGTAAAAGGAGTGGTTGTCTATGGACCTGGGAGGGAAGAAGGATGAACAGGTAAATAACCAGGGATTTTTAATG
The DNA here is from genome assembly GCA_004026965.1 of Petromus typicus. Lineage (NCBI taxonomy): Eukaryota > Metazoa > Chordata > Mammalia > Rodentia > Petromuridae > Petromus > Petromus typicus. Next base: position 27,556 of record PVIR01013113.1, on the reverse strand, counting down.
CACAGAAACTATCATTCTGTATGATACTGTCAGGTTGGACACATAGAACATAGGACACAAAGAGTGAGTCCTAATGTAAACTGTGGAGTCTAGTTAATTGTGTGGAGATTGGTTCATCTGTTATAACAGATATACTACACTAATGCAAGGCATTAATAACAGGGAATCAGGAATGAAAGAAGACACATGGAAACTCTGTACTCCACATTCAATTTTTTCTATTAAAAAATTGTTCTCCCCCCAAAATTAAGCCTATCGAAATACTGTATCCAAAAGCAAGCCCCCAGGGAATGAGAGGTCATGAGCCTGGGGCTTGCAGAAGGCAGGACTGTTCACAACCCCTCCTGCCTATGCTGCCTTTGAGCCCAGGACATGGGAGTTTCTGCCACAAATCACTCCTCCTCTTGGCACAAACCTGTCTGTGATCTCTCCACACCAGAGCTGCCTTGAATCCATATTGGTTTCTCTCCACCCCCTGACAGTGTCTGGCCTGGAGTCAGGGCTTGGGATACACGGCTGGTGGGGAGATGGGTACATTCTGCATAAGGCCAGGGTTCTGCTGGCCTGGAATCCCTGAGAGAGGGTCCACGGAGGGTTTTCACAGGTCTGTGTCTATTCCAAGTGTTCAAAATGAAAAGCACAAACAACAGTGAAAACTCTGGGCATTCCAGGATGTTTCTTTTTAGCTTTGATAAGTAATTCTGACTTTCTAACTTTCCTTCAAACAACCACTGGCCCTTTACTATGGAACATATATTATTCCAAACAGGGAAGTAAAAAGACAGTTTCAGGACACTCCTAGTCAGTGAAGAGGTCGAACAATCAACAAAGGACAGCTCAGTAGTGTAGGTGCCAGACCCCAGGAGGTGCCAGATGCAGGAACCTCCTTCCTGGGGTCAATGGCTCTTGACAGGGAAATGTTCACCCTCCCTGCCCCAGTCACTTTGAGAAAAAAGAGGTGGATGTCTAATCCTTGAAGAGACGATAAGGATCATTAGCTGGGGTCAAAAGGGAACAACCTGGCATCAATCATGTCAGTGACAGAGAGGGCAAAACTTTGGAGTCCACCTGCCCCACCCCATGGGGCCATGGCTGTCCCTTTTCGAGTCCTTCAGAAGAGAAATTGCCATTCAGCCATTCAGCCAGGGCAAGTATCATGCAATGCAAACAAAGCAGAACCTGAGAAAGAGCTGAGTTTTTAAAACAATTAGGTTAAGAAGTGTCTATTTACTAGTTAATGGTGCAGGAAAGAAGCACAGTAAAATAACACATTGTTCCATTTTATAATTAAGAGCAGCAACTTTATTTATATTGTTGGGATTGTTATACCTGCTAAGCTCTGATTATCTTTTGAAAATTAGTTTTATTGGTATATCTTAGACGTACATACCAACATTCATCATATGGGATTTGTACTTGAACATGATATACCTTCCTTCTTCTTCCCCCTTCTCTTCCCTTCCCTTCAACCTGACTTCCCCTCCTTATTTAAAAAAGCTTTGTTTCCATTTTTTTCTTCTGTTCTTTTTTTCATTCTCCCTTCTTTCCTCTCCTCTCCCTTCTTCCATAAATTCTCCTTCCCATTTGAACATTTTTTTCCTATTTCACAATATTTATTATATATGTTGGTCTTTATTTACACTTTTGGGCTCTCACACCAAAGAAACAGTATCATATTTATACAAGAGTGTCCATTTTATTTTACTTAAGAGGATGGCCTCAAGGTGCATCTATTTAGCTAGAAATGCTTCAGATTTATCCCTCTTCACATCAAAATAGTCCTCCAGCATATTGAAAAAACACATCATAATGCCAACATGGTGGCTCATGCTTGTAATGCCAGCACTTGGGAGGCAGAGGCAGGAGGATTGCTGTGAGATCCAGGCTGGTCTGGGCTACATAGTCATTTGGGGGCCAGCCTGAACTACAAAATAAGACCCTGTCTCATAAAAAGTCATCTTTATCCACTCATTGGTTGATGGGTATTTGAGCTATTGCCAAGACTTAGCTATTATAAACTATGTTGCTTTAATAAGGGTGTGTACATATTGCTGTGGTGTGATGCTTTTAATTCTTTCGGGAAGATATGGAGTATCTAGTTTGAAGTTTATCAAGAATCTCCACAGTGATTTCCACAGTAGTTTCAGAAATCTGCCTGGCCACCAATAGTGGAGAAGCGTTCCTTTCTCCCTAGAGCCCTGCCAGCATTTGTTATTGGTTGATTTCTTGATGGCAGCCAATCTTTCTGCAGTGAGATGGAATCTAAGTTGATTTAACTTGCATCTTTCATACAACTAATGATGTTGAATAGTTTTTATATATTTATTTGCCATTTCTAACTCTTAATCTGCAAATTATTTATCCATTTCAGGAACCCATTTTTGGACTGGGTCTTTAAATTTGGGGGGCTGGGTTTTCAAAGTTCTTTATTATTCTATATAGTAGGCCTTTGTCTGACCAACAGATGGGAAAAAAATTTTTTCCCACTCTGTGGGATGTCTCTTTACTCTGTTGCTAGTTTTTCTTGCTGTGAAAAAGCTTTTTAATAAGACAAGTTTCCAGTTGCTGATTCTTCGTGATATTTTCTGTGCAACTGAGGTTTTGTTCATAAAGTCTTTGCCTACTCTTATGTCTCCAAGAGTTCTACCTATTCTATCTTTCAGCAGACTTAGTGTTTCTGTTTTAACATTAGATATTTGATCCACTTTTATTTTAGTTTAGTGCCTAATGAAAGATATGAGTCTAATTTTAGTCTTTGGCATGTAGAAAGCCAGTTTTTTCAGCACCATTTATTAGAGAGGTTATCTTTCTCCCAGTGAAGGTGTTTGGCTCCTTTGTCAAAAGTAAAGTGGCTGAGTATGTCTGGAGTTGTTTCTACATCTCCTAGTCTGATCCATGGGCCCTCGGGTCTGATTTATGCCAGGAGCATGCTTTTGTGATCACTGTAGATTTGTAGTATAATTACAAGTGCGATGCCCTCTGCCTTGCCTTGTTGGCTAGAATAAGAGCAGCAGACTTTAAACAGGTTTTGTCTTGCAATAAATTCATACCAACCTTAAGATTTGTACACTTAAAATAACAAAGCCAAACACATCCACTCCCTGACCTCTGGACACTAGCTTTCTCTTTATTTCCAGGCTATGTAAGTCATGGACCCACCAGGGCTGAGCCAGGGTGCCATTCCAGGGGGTGGCAAACCAGTGCATTGAGAAGGCAGCTTCTTTCCCTCCTGTGCTCAGAAGCTTGATGAGTCCAGCATATTTGAGAATAAAACTTGGAGATGCTGTTAGTTGAGCTTCATGTCACAGATACGTTAATTACAGAGAAGAGGAAGAGCAAGCCTGCAATTAGATGCTTCAGGGAAATGCGTCTTTCTGAACCTAATATTGAACCTTTTCTTCATGGTCAGCTCCCACCAAGTAACAGTTACAGAGGGCCTATGGTTCACACCTGCTTAGTTTCAAGCAGGTTAAGTGAAAACTGTCAGCCCACTTAGGACAACAGCAGTGTGCAGAGGAGAACCACAGGTTCAGGGGCCCAGTCTCATCACAGCTCAATGTGCTTTGAGATAAGATCCTTCTCTAGGTCTCTTGTGTTTCATTTCCAAAAGAAAAGGCTGACAAATAAATGCTTACAATACATACAAAGAAAAGGAAAACTACTAGTTATGACAGGTATGGTGTACACACATGTGATCCTAGCACTTGAGAGGCTGGGGCAGAGGATCTTGAGTTAAAGGCCAGCCTAGACTACATGGTGAACTGAGGCCAGCCTGAATTATATAGTAAAACTCTGTCTCAAAGAACAAAAGCAAAATAAACAAGACCTATTGTAACAGATTACTGAGAAACTGAATCAAATGGAGCCCTACCCCCTGCTAGAGGGATGTAGGACAGTACAACCACTTTGAAAAGCAATTGGTTTCTCATAAACAAGAAGAGACACCACCACCACCCCACCACCACCACCCCCACCCCCGGAACTCAGCAATTCCACATGTAGGACTTTCTACAAGGAAAATGAAAACTTAAAAACATAAGAATATTTCATCAAAATCCATAGTAGCCTTATTCATAATGAGAAAATGCTCCTGGAATCAATCCAAATAGCCATCAGTCAGTGAAAAGGTAAACAACCTGGTACATTCAAATGAGGGAGCACTGATCAACATATAAACACACTACTGACACAGGCAATAACATGGATGAATTTAAATAACATGCTAAGTGAAAAAAGCCAGACACAGAAGACTACAGATCACATCATTCCATTTATATGAAGTTTTAAGACAGACAAATCTGATCTCTGAGGACAGAAAACAGATCAAAGTTTGACTAGACTGGGGGCCAGGGGGATTATGGGGAAGAGGCATGAAGGAATTCAAGGGAGATGTTTTTTGTCTTATTTGTGACGGTGCATTCAGCTGTCAAAAGTCAAATAACACACTTAAGATGTGTATATCTTATTGCATTTAAATTCCTTCTCAATAAAATTAAATAAGAAAAGGAAGGTTGATCCTAGAAATACTATAATTTGATACAAGTTCTAACCCTTAAGAGATTCATTTACCTTTGGTGACTATTTCTGTTCTAGATAAAACCAGGCATAATAAGATGTTATGTAAATTTACAAAGGAAGTGCTTTAAACATCCCACAGATACCAAGCAACATATAAATTACTACTGACAATGAAAGCATTCAGAAGCATAGATACCATGACCTAGCGCCTCAGAGACCCACAGATGTGGGCAAAGACAGTGCCACCCAGGGGACACCAGTGCTACCATCAGCAGCAGCAGGGGTAACAGTCTCTGGAAAAGTGAGGGAAACGAAAGTTCTGTTTTGCTGCCTGCAAGGTCTAGTTACACAATGACAAACATCGTGATGGTGGTGAGGAATCTGGCATTGAACAAGGGACCCCCACATGGATATGCACAGTTGAATACAGAGAGTGGTGAGGAGGAGGAGAACCTTAGTCAGCAGAAGACCCCAGGCAATGCTGGGGAAATGAGAAGTTACATAGGAGAGGGAAGCTGTGTGCAGCTTTACAGATGAGAGGAATAGACACAGCAAACACGTGGAGGGAGACCGCCCAGTGAGCTGGAGAGCTTCCACAGCCCTGTGATGGGGAGTACTGCTCCTGTTCTCTGCACTCACCACAGGCTGATGCCTAAGACAGTTATCAATGTCGCTTCCTGTAAAATTGGCTCAGGGGTATTTTCAGATAATGATTCCATCGCCACAGCATTTCCATGCTCCATGCTAGGTTTCAGGTTCCCCAAAGGCACCCAGAGCCAGTGCATGGAGTCAGCCTACTTCTAGGGTACAATAGACCATTGCCAATCAAGAACACAATGAGCTCACAACCCTCCTGTGTCCCTTCCTTTCTCTCGAGACTCTCTGCACCAGGAAAACTGTCCCTTCTTCCCCTATGTCAAGCCCTAAATTTGGGCAGTCCCTAGATTTCCTGGAAATGGTAGGGGACGAGAGCTGAGGGCAGCTCAGAGATCATCCATAGGCTCTGGACCATGTCTGGCTCCCCTATCCTTTCTCAACAGCTTCACCATCAATTCATCCTTGAGTCTGAGCCAAGTGAGTCCTCAGAAGAAAAAGTTATGACCAGAAGCTACAGACAGGAAAAAAAACACAAGGACCTGCTGCTCTAACAGCATGGCCTAGTCCCCACATCACTGTGACTGGATAGGATAGGAACCAACTGGATTATTTTGGGCTAGAAAGTGAGTCAAATTCTTTCTGGGACATGTTGAAAGCCAGGGTAACATGGGTGTGAATGAAGGATTTAAAACACATTTTCAAGATGACACTCTCCTTGGCCTGTGTTGACAGACCATCCATCTACCCAAATGACCAATGGCAGCCTTCATTCCTCTCAAGAGCATCAGAATTATGGGATAAAAAGTACAAGAAAATAATAGTTGAGCACAACACTGCCTTGTCCACATCCCCCGTTCTAATTGTTGCCTTGGCGGCAGTTCACGTGCAGAATGGGGAGGATGAGTGGAACTCAGAGCTACAAACCAGGAACAGGAGCTGCTGGATGTGCCCTTCGCTGCTCCCTCTCTTCCCTTTCCCCTTCCTCTACACAAACCAGAGCCACAAACACGGAAAATATCCTCAGTAATCTTTGTGGTCCGCCAGCAGGGCCCCAGCCCTCACCACACCCCCTGGGGGGCTGGAGTGTTCTCTCGTGTATCCACATGGCCCCAGAAACAGGCATGAATACCCATCATTACACCGCACTTAGAGGTTCCCTCAAACACCCACTGCCGACAAAGGGGCCCTGAGGACAAAGGCAGACATTCAAATCACTGCCCTGCTTTGCAAGACAGCACTTTTGTTATGTTTCTCCTGGCCTGAAAATTGTGAGGAGGCCTGTGTTTTATATTCTCAGTGAGACCTAAGATGAGTAGATTTGGAGCCTCCTTTTACCAGTTAACACCTGTAACTAGAGGAAACTTCAGCAAGTCAGCAATAGGTCAAAGGAACACTGCTAGGGTCTCTGTGAATAGACTAAGAATTGAAAGAGCAAATCCTCCTTGGCCAGTTAGACCTGTGGCAAGTTAGGGACAAAGGAGGGTTGTGAGCTCATCACGTTCTTGATTGACAAGCAGATCATCAGAAGTTCAGACTACACATTTTCTGTGACATACATTAAAGGAACTGGCCGAGGGAGCAGAAAAGGCTTTCAAGAAATCAGCAAGAAAAGTAAGGCAAAGAGAAATGCAGGCTACTCGGATGAAGGAAGCCTGCTGCTAAGCCTAGTCCACAGACGATATCATCAATATCATTTTGATAATCAATATCATCAAAATCAATATCATCAATGTGATAAAAATGTGTGTGTGTGTGTGTGTGTGTGTGTGTGTGTGTGTGTGTGTGTTTCCTTCAATCTTCTCACACTTGAATGTGCACAGGAATTCCTATGGAAGCTTGTCAAGTGCAAATTTGGGTTGGGTAGATCTGGTGCAGAGTCCAATAGTCTGCATTTCTACCAAACTCAGAGGCAGCATGCCAAGGGCTGGTGGGCATCTGAGGATGACACTCAGAAAACCACAAGCCCCTGTTCACTTGGATAAGATCTGCAGTGCTATGGGAGAGGCTTACCCTCCAGTGTGGCCAATTAGAATGGGAGGAAGTCCACACCAGTGTGGCTGGCACAAGTGCTTTGAATCCTGTTCGTACCTCTACCAGAAGACTCATTATCTGCAGCACAGAGAAAATATTCACTCAATGATGACATGTGTAGAGATCAGATTTGAAGTAGATTGGCCTGCTTATGGATGTTGAGAAGAGGGCATGCAGGTGTGTTGGAATGCTGCAAGGAGAAGTGGGAACACCTGAGCAGAGAAGGTAAGGCGGACAGGAGACAGCTGAACTTTGTAGAATTTCAATTGTTTGTGCCTTTGTACTTTTGCATAATAAAAGGAGTTGTTGGAGGACTGACTGCTCAGGCTGTTCCCCCTGCTGGTTTCTCTTGAAACTCACCCCTGAGTGCCTCATTTCCTTCTGCAACCCTGAAATAACACCGACAGACATTCATCCTTTCAAGATATGTCACTGGCCAGAAAGATTTGTGCAAGCACCTCCACATTTCAACGAGCATCTCAGAGCCCACACTTCAACTGGAAAACAAGAGTACTACAAGGCCAGCCCTGTTCATGTGAAAACACTTGGTGTTGTGTTTTACTTGCATCCATTCTGACTTTTTACACATGAGAATAAAGTACAAAGAGCCGATGAAGAGTGAGCTCCTCCGATATGTATGTGCTCATCATCCTCAACAAAAGAATAGAAAGACTTGATCTTACACCACTTGTGTTACCCTCCTTAGGTCAAAAGCATTGGTTCCTCGGACTCCTTGGGGCACTGGGCTAGTTCTGCCTGGGAGTTTTGTCATTAACCTGTAAGCGCCCATCAGATTCAACACCCTCACTGCCCTACTGGCTTGTCCTGGGGTCAAGATATATTGTAAGCCCTGAGTCACTTTCAGATTAGGCTACAACACAAAGACTTAGGAGTGACTGGCCTTCAAATACCAGACATGAGACCATCTGGCAAAAACCAGCCTTCCTCTAACAAGTCAAGTCCTCCTGGGTGCTCTGGAGACAGGATGGGAAGCATTAGGGCTGCCCTGGAAGTGAGGCTCTCTCCTTCCCGGTATGTGAGCCCACGCATCTATTTCTGGGGTATACGTGGGCCTAGTTGGTTCAGAGAAGATTCTGTCATGGTCTCTGGCTATCACTTTCCCCATAGATGAATCATGCATTGTAAACCTGGTAAGTATTCTACACCATCCTGTGTGTCTTAAGTGCTGATCTTAGAATAGAGTCAATTCCATTGAAACCAACAAATTTTTATTGAGCTCGCTGAGATAGCAAAGATAAAGAAGCTAGTTTGCTCTCAAGGTGTTAGCAAACAACTGGGGAAGCAACAACATAAAGTACAAAGCAGGATAAACTACAAGTCTTAGGTGACAGTGTTTTAGCCACCAGAGCAGAGGGTCTATAGCAGAAGCTCACGGCAGAACCTTCTTGCCTCTCAATATCGAACCTTCAGGGTCATCCAGCAAGGAAGACCACGCTCAACCCTTTTTTGTCACTACCCCCTGTTCCCCTGCTCTAAGCCACCAGCTCTCTCTGGAGTCCTGGTCCCCCCCAGTCACTCTGCTTCTCTTCTTGTTGCTATATGGCTCATGAGCTCATCTCTTCAGTCCCTTGACAAAACACTTCTTGTCCTGGCTATTCTATTGAAAATTGTGAAGATTCCCTCAAATACACATTCTCTTTTCAGAATCACTTAGTCCCACAGTATTTATTTTACTGTTTCTCTTATTTACTGTCAGATTTCTCACTGAAATGTGAGCTCCTCTAGAGCAGGGGCTTTTGTCTGCAATGGCTATATCCCTAGACCTTAAATAGTGACTGACTCATAATAGGGGTACAAATTAACTTTTGTGGAATGAAGGAAAGAATCAGACTCCTCCTTCCTTCCCTCTGCCTCTTATGAAGAGGGAGTTTGAGGCCTTTTTCCTCATACTCTTTTTTGTTTATAATTCTGAGAGCTAAGAACAACACTCAGGGTCTGACAAGGTGTCAGAAACACCCCCACCTTCTGCCTAATTTCTTAAAACTTCAATCTATATCATGGCATAAAATAGAAACAAACTTCCTTTGTGTCATTTTTGTAATTAAGAAAATATGAATTAATTTGTTCTCACTTTCAACTAGATTAACACAGATTCGTGATCAGACTTCCTCTTATTTGGAAGTGTAAGGATCTTTTCTTTGCTGAGTAGGAGACAAAGAAATGCCTTCCTAAAACTTCAGCCATCAGATTACAATGCCTTTGTCTCCAGTGGTTCATATAACAATTGTGTTCAACCTATTTCTAGCACTAATTTTCATGATTAATTGACTTGGGAAGTGATCATAGAAGTCAAATTTTTATCATTTGTCCCCACTCCTAATTTAGTGGTAAGACATCATTTCAAAATATCAGGAGCTAAAAATGTGTGCCTGGTATCTGTCCATGGTACCAGAGCAACCGCCCCGCCCCACTTCAAGAGACATGAAAAACTTCTTTGTTGCCTCCAGTTAGGTAGGGAGGGGTGAGAATAGGGGAGGGATGAGGGGAGTGGGAGATTGCTGCCCTGCAGTAAATGCAGAGCTCTCCACTTTTTCAGCCTCTTGATCACACCTTACGGAAATTCCCCAATCTTACCAGAAGGACCACATGTTAATACTCCTTTTCTTTCCATTGTCTTCTCCCAAATCCTGCAGTCCAAGGGAGAGATTTTGGCTCACTTAAGAACTTAGTCCAAAAGGAGGCCTTTCAAGAGTAGATTATAGCTGACTGCAGAAATTCCTGAGGCAGTTTACTGAAGAAAGAGATGCAAAGAACACACACAGGAAGCAACAATGATTTTTCCACCACTCCCCTTCTTCCTTCAGTCCTGTTGCTTTCCTCCTTCAGTGAAAGAAAAATGCTGAGGAAAATTAAGGTTCATTTCCAACATCAGCTAGAGAATGCCTTAGAAATTTTTTTGAAAAAAAAGAAGCTACGCTCTTCAAATGCAAAAAGACTCCCAGGGCACCAGGCCTGGCTCACAGCCAGCAGGAGACAATTTTGGTTGGAAACTGCTGGAGTTTCTAGAGAAGTAGGAATGCTTTCTTTTAATGCCATGGGGAGGGAAGGGCCCAAGGTCAGAGAAAGACTGCTGTATCCTTACTTGGAGATAAAAGCAGAATGAATATGTGGAGGCAAATTATGGTGTGGCAATGAACCTTGATTGAGGTAATTGCTATCTGCTCATGCATACACAAGGCACACTATTCATTGATAATGAAGTTGGCTTGTTGTACTGAACCAGGTTGCTGCAATGATACAAACTAAGGACCAAATGCTGGTTTCCTGCTTCAATTTGTTTCACACAAAATGTCAGATCACAACAAGAGGACTAAAGTTTCTGTCCTACTTTCTGAGAATCTTAAACTGCAAACCTCCAGGATAAAGTTGAAAGTTGAAAAAAGTAGAAAATTTCAGGTCAATATGCAGTATAAGGTATAGCTAAAATCCTTTCTTTGGTGCAGTATTTCAGTTTAGGGGAAGGAGAGACAAAATAAGAACTCACCACTCATCTACAAAACCAGAATAGCAAAGTATTCTTCACTAGTGAAGAAGCGGGAGGATTAGAAAGAGTTAAGAGTAGGAGGCTCTCAGGAGTAACTCAATAGAACTAATGCATAGTGATAAGAAGCAACATTTTAAGTAGAAAAGTGAGACCAAATTTGTTATAGTATATGTTTTACAAAGATCACTCTGGCTACCTTCAGCATGGTGAACCATTTGAAGAAATCCAAGCCACTTGATAAATAATTGTTGACAGAACAGAAGGAAGGAAAGAAAGAAATCTGTTCAAGATGGCACATTCATCAAACAATGAGGCAACAATGGCAAGACTAAGATACTTTGCCAACATTACAGATGGGCAGATGGATTAAGAAAAGTAGCTTTACAGATAACCAATTGCTGCTCATCTCATAGAACCCTGTGCTCAACCCCCTTCCATCTTTCCCTCCCCTGCACATTCACTCTCACTTGAACAGGCCTTGGAGTCTCCTAAACTACCTCGTTGGGTCTCCCTAAGCTCTCTGTTCTTCTAGTTTGTGAAATCTTGCCCACATGTCAGGTCATAGAGAATGCATGATGGGTCTAAGCTTCTCTGCAGTGCTGCTAGTTTCAGCATCTCATAGTTGTCTTCCTGGCCCATCACAATCCTAGGACTCTGCAGACCACAGACTCACCTCCTGAGCAAAATCTATGCCTACGTGAGCTCAACATCTTTAAAAGGGCTGCGGACTTCTCACACAATTGGACCTTTTAGATGGACTGTGAGCATCTTAGAGATATCAAAGATTCACGATCTGAACTTTGTGCTTCCTATCATATCTGGCACTGTGGCTAATACATTCCTGGTATTCAGTGTGTGTGTGTGTGTGTGTGTGTGTGTGTACACACTGGTGATACATATACATTTTTTAAAACTTTCCTATCATAAAACTCGTTCTCAGATCTCAGTGTCTCCATTCTAACTAAAGGGATCTAAAATCCATGATCCCCTTGGTCACTGGTGCTCAATGAGGAAAACTGATGATCATGGAACACCAGTCTGATCTCCTCTAACACCTATTTTATCAAGTCATTCCTATTTTAACAATAATCATTAACTCCATTCCCCTACTTGGCAAGTCTCCAGCATGCCTCTGCTCATCTCTAGGCTCCCATAATCAGTGCAGAAAACTTTACTCATTTGATGGGACTCCCCTGGTACCCCAACTCACCACCGCATGCATACCCCACACATCACCCTCATTCCTCCCTTTCCACTGGAATGCCAGACTTTCTTCCTCATTTCTCCAAAAATCAGCCTTTACTTCTTCCTCACCTGTGAAATTTCAAAGTGCATCAGGTTGTCTCATCTAACTGACCCTTCAATTATGACATTATATGATAGTTTTGCTTTTGCATTTCTTACTTCCCCAATTCACTGCATGTACTCTTTTGACAGAGCCCCCATCCTGTATTTCTTCCATATGCTGGAAACATTTCTTCATAGAGAAAATGCTCCATGAGTCCTTCAGTTTAATTGCCTTCCATCCTCTCCCTACACACACACACACACACACACACACACACACACACACACACACTCACACACACAACTGACTACAGCCAACCTGGATCCTATACTAAGGAACAGCAAATCTTGGAAGGAAGAAAGGTCAAGGGACTATTTTTCTTTGATGTGTAATTCAATTTGCTTCCCAATTCCTAATTTTCCCTACAACTTGCTTTCAAGAAACTAATTGATGTGAAATTACCACTTTTGTTTGAACAGGAGGATTTAGTGACTCATAGTCATTAAGAGCTGACTTAAATGTAGTGAGCACTATGTACTCTACAGCCCCTTCCTGGCTGCAAACAGCCAAAGAACAGAGAACTTGCATGAACAGGCCTCAGGAATGTGGGAATGGGACCCACTTGGGGTGGCAGCCCTAGTTTCCCATGTTTCTCTCCATGTTGCTATCTGCCTGCCTGCCTGCCTACTTGCCTGCCTTCTTGGGGCTGTCAGGGACCATAAGAAGCTGGCCCTAGTAGGCATCCTGAAGTCCCTGTCCCTGTAGCTAACAGGGACATGGGTAGCTGAAGGGAGGATTCCATACTGTTTACCTCTTGCATCGCCTGTCATGTGCCTGGGAGTTGTGGCCTTGAGGCCCCTTGGCAGGCTGGGAGAGGATCCTTAGCAGTAGGGAACCAGTGTAACGAGCAGTAGGGAACCACCAAACTGTACACTCCGGAAAACCATGTGCCTCGACCAAGGTACCTTAGTACCCTTAGGATTCAGCACCATGCATAGCAGGACTTCAATAGAGGACTGAGCAGTCGATAAGTGGAATGAAGGAGTGAATCAACCAACAAAGTTCATAAACTGTAAATCACTACATAAATGAAATATTTTTTAAAATAAATTCTCTTGGTGAGTCTTCGGACCACATTTTTCCTTACTTATCTAGTAAATGAAACATTCTGGCAATGCTTTTTTCAATTTAGAGGTTTTAGGCAGCATCTTTAGCTGCCTAAATCAATTTTATGTGTATTATATTTATGTGCTTTATGTATATTGCATATATATTGTTGTAATATGTATATTGTAAAGTACATTTATAGTGTGAAAAATGCTGCAATTTATGAAAAAATAACAAAAATTCCACAACTATATATCTATATATGAAGTAAATCTATATGCTACTCCTATATGGCAATAGATATAGATAGATATAGTATAGATAGAGATATATCTCCAATTTGTTAAATCAATAGGATTAGCAGCATGCATACAATTAAGCCCACATGAATAGTTTTTGCACCTAATTTCTTAGAAAGAAAGTTTTTCAGAAGTTTCTTTCTGCTTTATTTTGAAGGCAGGTTCTTCTACTCAGTGGCAGAGAATGCCAGCCACCTCAAGCTCTAGATCCTGCCAGACACTGTCCCTGGGTAGGCTCATTCCAGGCAGTGCTAGCAAGCTACTACAGATGCTCTCTTGTGCCCATCAAAATAAGGGAGCATGGCCTCATCTGGGCTGAGCAGAGACATGAGACATCCAAGGCCTGCAGAGAGGCAGGGTGGGGAATGCTGCTTTGAAAGGCGAAGTTTCTCACTCCATCCTGCAAGCCAATGCACCCTACACTCTAAACAACCAAATAAAAAGGCATCTAAAGCCCTTATGCTCTCTAAGCAGAAGGCATAAACCTGGTCTTGTTTCTTGAGTTAATATATTCTTCACATAAAATTTCCCCTTTAGAATGGTACACTCAAGTGGTTTTTAGTACATGTACAAAGCTGGGTATTCACCACCATTAGTTATGAACATTTCTAGCTCCCTAGACAGAAACCCTACTCATTTACAGTCTCTCTCCACTCATTACTCCTTTGAATCCCCAGCAACCAGAAATTTACTATCTTATGCATTTGGGTATTCTGGATAATTCATATAAGTAAGTAAATGGAATTATATAACACATGGCCTTTATGCTTGGCTTCTTTCATTTGATACACTGTTTTCAGTATTGTAGCTATATCACAGGCCAGTACTTTCCTGGCTAATATTCCATTGTGTATGTACATTGATGGGAATTTGGCTTTTTTGAATAATGCTGTTATGAATATTCATGTACAAGTTTTTATGTGGACAAATGTCTTCAATTATCATGGGTATATAAATATTGGGGGGTGGTAAGAAGGGCAAGGGAATGGGAAAAAGGAGAATCAAGGTATACAGGTACAAATTTTTAATGTTGAATGTGATTATAATGTATATCTAAAATGGATCAATAAACTCAATAAATGAAAAAAATTAATAAATCAGTGGCTGCCCAAGAAAAGGAGAACTGTTGGGTCATATGTTACCTCTGTGTATATTATTTTTCTTCAGCAAGTCTTTCTCTTCTTCTCTACATTACCAGCAGCCTGAAAACATAAGACACTAGTGTTTCAGAAAATACAGAGGACTTTAGGTGCCAGAAAACCCTGACTTCTTGAATATTCCTGTGCTAGACTTACACTCCTAAGGGCCTCAGGTATTTGACCTCAAAACATCGTGAAAGTTGACCTCAGCCAAAACTAGCCAGAAATGACCTGAGCCCCGGCAGCTTTGGCCTCAATTTATAGGGAAACTGGCCAAATTTCCCAAAGGCCACAGGGCCCTACCTGCCAGAGGTCTGCAGACCTCAAAAATGCAGCCTGGCCCACACAACGGGCAAGGGCATATGGTCTCCTGGAGCTATGATCCTCTCCTGCCTCGGAGGCTCAGGCTGGCATCAGCTGTGAAGCAGAGAATATCTAATGCAGAGGCCACTGGACCAACTGAGCCAGACCGCGGACTCCTAGGGCTCACCCACAGCATTTATAACACTTGTCTCTGCTCTCCCTCACCCTCCAAGCTACTGGTCCTTAGGTGCCAGCCTTCTCACGTCCAGCCTCTTCTGATTGCAAGGACTGTCAGGCTCTAAGTTTTCAGCTTCAAGAAAGCTGAGGGTTCAGTGCTTTCTTAGTGTGTAATTTGCCTTGTATTAAAAAAACTCAGCCTCCTAATAGTAAGAAGTTACTTAACCAACCAACAGGACAGGACACAGGTTGACTCTAAGGTGTTGATAGAAATCTAACTGACATTTACATCCCCACTTGCCCTCTACTACTGACTTCCATTGTCACCAGTATCTCTGCTGTAGGGACTGAGACAACTCCAGAGGCAAAGGGAGCTGTGGAGACATGGTGGAGGAGGTGGTCAAGCAAAGGGCAGTCATTCTTATCCTACCAACATGATTTTGAGTAATTTCTAAGTATCTTTCAAGATCACTTTCCTGTTCTTTGATGTCTAGGTATTCAGAGGAAATGTTGTTCCCTAAATTTCAACTTTAACTGTTCAGGGTTGACAGATAAGTCTAAAGTGAAAAAACTAAATACTTAGAAATCTTGGATGTCATCACTATATCACAGAGGACGGGTAGGATTTTGGATCATCTCTATTGGGATCACATATGTTTCCCAAAATGCATTCCAAGTGTAACTCAGTCCAGAAAATCCTCCTCCAAAGTTGTGTTCTGGAGTAGAGAGCTTTCTTTACTAAGTCATAGATTCCTTGGGAATGGAAATTTGGCAGAGGGAGGCTAGACATGGAAATCTGAGGAAGAGACTCATAAAACAATGAAGTCCATGCTCACATCGCTTCCTTTCAGTTTCATCTCCTCCACAGAGTCAGTACAAAAGGCCATGGGTCTCTTCATATCAGGTGTTGATGTGGTGAAGACATTATTGGTATTTTATAGGACAAAGATGCATTCTGAGTATGTCCAGAGGTGATGTAGAGGAGTGAAAATCCCTATCGACTAGAAATTGAGAAATCAGAGTCCTAGGGTTTGATATGTGATGTGGTAGATCTTCTCACACTTGAAAGAGGTTACTCAGGGATGAAACATCAGGCAATCTGGAGGTAAGCAGTTGGCGTTCCAGTCCAAGAACCACGCTTACAGTGGGCAAACCCGGAGCACCCTTTATTTCATTTGCTCCATCAATTAACTCAATAGCTAAATGAAATGCAGTATATGCAATAGAATATCACACACCAATATATGTTACACTGTGGATACAGCTCAAAAGAATATGCTCAATCAAAGAAGCTGGTCCCAAAGACTACATATTATATGATTCTGTTTATATGAACTATCCAGAATAAGTAACTGCAAAGAGATTGTGCTATGATCTAGATCTTAAATGTTCTCTAAAGATACAAGCACTGAAGCTCAATCATCACTCTGTGACACAATGTCACCTTGAAAAGGTGAAGAAACTGTGTGGGAGAAGTCAGGTCATTTGGGGACATGCCTATGAAGGGGACATTTGGGCCCCAGAACCTTCCCTTACTTTTCCTCTCCAATCACAAGGTAACCAACTTTACTCCATGCCACACTTGATTTTCTGCCCCACCACAGGCCCCAAACAACAGCCAGCCACAGACTAAAACCTTTGAAACCATGTACCACCTTTCCTCCCTTAAACTGATTTTTTTCAGATATTTTATCACAGCAATAGAAAGCTGACTAACACAGACAGAAAGTGGGTCAGGGATTCCCTAGGGCTTGAAGAAAGACAGATTGAAGAGTGGCTGCTAATGAGCATGAGGTTTCCTACGGGATGACGGAAATATTCTAGAATTAGGTATTGGCAATGGCTACACGGTTTTTTGAATATATTAAAAACTATTAAATTGTTAAAAACTGCTCTAAAAGGAGGAGTTCTGTGGCCTGTAAACCTCTCAACAAAGCTGCTTTTAAAATTCTAGCTTCTTCACACATTAAATATGTGACCTTACACAAGATAGTTTTCTCCTCATTCGTAAAAGATGCATGATGTACAGTAACTTGCAAGGGACTGTTTTCAGATTGGCTGGCAGGATGTCAGCTCCAGCAATTCCAAGATTCCTCACGTATCTCCTTCAAAAGTGTTCATTAAAAACATACTAATTCATGCTTGAAAATTTGTAAAAGAAATCATGTAGAAGTCTCATTGAAGATTATGACAAAATGAGCCCTACAGAAATGTGGAATTTGCAATTAGCACTCTTTCTAAGTTTGGTCAGAGACTTTCATTTTTTTTCAAGCAACATCATTTACTGAGTTTGAGGATTTTATCCTTGCAAGCAGAATTGGCTGACTTTCAGGAACCCTGGGTACCGAGATGATTGGAAACAGCAATTGGGTCTCCACCTAGGCCGGGTCCTTTCACAGGTATTTGGTTACTGCCCACAAAAGCTATGAAAATCATTACTCATATCGTCTTGCTTATGTAAAAGTCCCTGGTATGGAAACAAAATTGCACTCAGGAAGCTATGTCCTCAAAACAAATAACTTTTCCAAGTGCTGCAAAGAAAATATCACTTAATCTGTGGATAGACAGCAAACAACTGTGGGAGTAGCAGAAAACCAACCACCTTTAATGGGGTTATTTTCCCACAGAGTTCTCTCTCGCTGTCTTTGCCCTGGTGGTTCTCATGTGCTACACCACAACCTCAAGAGGAGCGTTCCAAAGTCAGTGCTCTGGACAAAAGGAGTCTTTACCTTGAAAAAAGCTGAATAGCCCACTGGACTGATCCTAACTGCATGGCTTCTTTGGGTTTTAAATGAGCAGAATACTCAGGAGAATGCCAAGGGCCACTGGGGGAGGAGAGCTGATAGACAACCACATGTTATAGACTCTAGGTGAGCAAGAGAAATTCCCGGGGTGGGGGTGGGACGGATGAATAGTAACCTTGAAGCTGGAAGAGGCTGCCACAGGAAAGCTTGGACAGCAGATGAAAGCAAACCCTCTCAGGAGGAGCAAGGAAGAGCTGGGGTGTGAGGCCCCGAGGGGAGACTGCATCAGGGAGGAAGAAGCAAAGCTGTCACCAACTTATGACACTTGGGACACGATGAGCATGGTGCAGACACACGCTCCTCTGCCTGATGGGGTGGGCCACATATTACGATGTTTATCTTCCCCTCTCCACACTGAAAAAAGCACACAGCCTCCTCCCTTTTATTTTTTGAAAAACATGCACTAGCGCTGGCAGCTCTGGGGTGTTGCAGTATGCAAGCCTCAGGGGAGCATTCACGAGCATCCTAAGCGAAACCTGAATGCCTGAGAGGTTCTTCCTCTCTAGAGGTAAAGCAGGCTGTCCACACCAGATACCATTACCTCCTCAGCTACTCGCCGTAGGCAATGACTACAAGGGACGTGATGGTAATCCAGTTCCTTGTCATCCACTCAATACCACCTGCCACCTGCAAGGCTCTTTGCTTGCTAATTCATGTCCAACTCCATGAACCTGGGCTTCTTTTCCCCTTCCCCCACTGAGGACATCACTGTCCAGAAATCTTTAAGACTCTGCCTGATTTTAGAGCTCAGAAGATATCTACAAGGAGCCCTGCTAGCATAGGAACTTGTCTCATTTGCTTACCAGGGAACATACAAATCACTGAATGGATTCAGTGTTTATTTATACATATCACTGAGCACCTCTCCAGTTAACACCCTTAAGATAAGAAAATTTTCAACATGTCCTGCAGTCACGGAGCTGTGTAGGCTTCAGTGTGCACTAGACTTGTGAAAGTCTCACTAGGAGAATCCTTACGTGTTCTAAGACCACTGTCTTAGGAACCATAAAATCCTTGTCCTTCTCTGAGCAAATGCAGCTCCTCCACAGCGAAGATATGAGGTCTTGGAAGATGATAGGATGTCATTCATTCCAGTGTTACAGAATACCACCTCTGAGGTGACAGTGGTGAGCAAAAGGGGATTTGGTTCCAGCGTGCCCTCATGGGGCTCCAGGCCTCCCCACTTTAAGAAAATGCCCACCTAAGAGTATGGCAATAAATAGGACACACATGTGTAAATACCAACTAGAGTGAGAAACTACAAGAGTAAAAGAATACCAAAACGTGTAATTGATAAAGTAAAATAGGAAGGAAAGGTCCCAGAGGGCAGGGTAAGTTGGGAGGGAAGGTGGGAGATAGTAAAGAAGAGAGAGAAAAATATGAGAAAAGAGGGAAAAAATGAAAACAAAGTCTTTTGTAAACAGGGAGGAGTGGAGGAATGGTAGAAGAATGGGGAAAAAAATAAGGACCAATTTGTCCAGGTACAAATTCCCAAATGATGAATGTGATCTTAATGCATATTGAAAATGTACCATTCTTTATGGAAAAAAAATGTTTAATAAAAACAAAAAGAGAGAAAGAAAATCCTCACCTAACCAGACATGGTGGCATAGCCCTGCAATTCCAGCATTCTGTGAGGCTAAGGCAAGAGGATTGAAAGCGTATGCCCAGCCTGGGCAACAGAGCAACCCTGTCTCAAAATTAAAATAAAAAATAAAAATAAAATTAATAAGAGAGCTGCAGATGAATCCCAGTGGGTAGCCCCGGGTTCAATCTGCAACATCACAACAAAAAAAAACCCAAAACAAAACCCTCACTTTCCACCACGGTCCCATCTGACCTTTTCTGAGCTACAGAGGACCACGCAGAAGGCAACATAGCCTGGCCCCACCGCAGACACGTCACCCTCCCCACCACTTAGAATTCCTACCAGCCCTCCACTACAGAATTTCTGCACAAACCAATTTCCTAAGCTTTTCAGCCTCTTGACAAAGAACAGGAACTAGTTTTCCAAAGACTCCTTCCCACACATATGCATTCCATAATTACACAGATCAGGACATGCGGGGAAATATGCATGAAAATGGCTTGATTTGTGGAAATAATCATGCTTATTCTGGCTTAGCCACAGAGCACTGGAGCTTCCCCCACAGACCCACTACTACTTCCTCAACCTTCCCAACAACTTCCCTCCGGGCTTGCTGAAGCCCACAACTCTGGAACAACTCGAAAGCCCTTAAATTCTGATCAGAGCACCAACTGGTTTCATATTAAGATCCTGCCAGAGACCTTACCTGCCCCTGTCAAGCCTGACCACGCCTGAAGAGTTATTTGGTGGGGTATCAGCTGCCTCTTGGACGAGTGATAACTGAATACTAAGAGGTTGCTTTCTGGACACTTATGAAGCAGGTTAATGTTTGTATCCTAAACCTGCTGTCTTGGAACCCCCAAGGCAAGGCAGGGAAATACCTTCAGGGAAGCCCTGTCAGTGTGCTGTCCTGGAGTTAAGAGGAGAGGTGAGCAGACTCCAAAACCTGTGCCCTACCTCAAAATCACAACTCAAGAAAGGACAACAGTCCTATTGGCCGGTCAGGGCAGGGGGTGGGGGTGGGGTTATAAACAAGGTCCAGAGATCCTGAGCACAGTTTGCACATTTCCTTTAGTCCACAATCCTTATCTCTGTAAGTCTCACAAAGATGAAACAAACAGTGAACCCCAGAGGGTCAATATCTACTAATATCTATATTAGTATAGTTCTGT
Organism: Petromus typicus; assembly: GCA_004026965.1. Taxonomy (NCBI): domain Eukaryota; kingdom Metazoa; phylum Chordata; class Mammalia; order Rodentia; family Petromuridae; genus Petromus; species Petromus typicus. The sequence continues at coordinate 7,028 of PVIR01013113.1, read as the reverse complement.
ACCTACACTTAAATGGGAGACAGGGCTGGTGGGGGATGGAGTCACCACGATTTTAAAGAGGAAGACCAGAAGAACAGCAGCGTTGAAGACCTGTAGCCTCCTCCACTACTACTTCAGTTCCTTCCTAGCACTTGCCACCGTCTGAAACAAATGCGAGTGTCTTCATGTTTCCTTGTTAACTGGCTGTTCCCAACCTCAGGGAAAGCACAGGGCCAATGCAGTAGTTCTGAGGCCTGCTTTCTAGAAGGTGCTCAGTGCTCATGGTGGTTACTGACACCTGTACCCTTCACCAGCCCCCTCTGGGACACCCAGTGCACCCCAGCACTAATTAGTGGTCACAAGGCTGCAGCATCCATAGCAAGGCTGAGAGGAGGATTTCAGGAAGACAAGAGAGGAGCCAGAGAGCTGGGATTAAACCAAACTTCCACCTCCTCAACACGGTCCCTTCATGTGTCTGAGCCACAGGCTTCTCTTCCTGTAAAGCACTGGGAATGAGGCACTAGTGAATGAGAAGACTTCTCAAGGCTGCTGGCTCTGTGAGTGTCCGATGAGCTCGGGTCGGAGGTGGCATTCTCTTTCCACCTGTGAGCACGGCTGGGAGGGCTCAAGCAGTCCCCTCGCCCACCACAAGCTCTGAGCATCTCCAGAACTCCAGTTGTACATTCCTGTGTCAGGCCCCTATCTTATCACCCTGTTCTTTCCTTACCACCTCCGCCCTTCCTGTCCCCAGCCGATGTACCCAACCATCTGGGCCCTTATCACTGTGTGCAGCTGGCTATTCTTAGTACATTTCCCCCAAAGGGTTGTGTCCTCATCGCTCCCTGTCTGGGCCTCCTTGCCACATAACCCGGACTAGGGCAGAGGCACCCACTACATATGTGGCTTCAGCAGCATAGTCATCAAGGTGACAAGGACATCAGAGATTATCGAGGCCAATCAGGGCTCCTGAGGAGGAAGAATATGGCTGCCACTGAGTTAGCATTCGACATCCAACAACTCACTTTGCTTCTCCTCGAATACTCAGGAGCTTCTTTACCTCACTGTAGCATGTGAAAAGAGAGCACAGTGAGCCTGGGTCTACTCCCCAGTCCTCTGCAAGTCATTCGAGGTACCTTGACATTCAGGTTCAATAAGGGTCAGTAACACAAAAGTCCTTTAGAAGGCTGTATGCATGTCTGCATTTCACATGTGCACTCAATTAATCCTCACAAGTCCTATGAGAAGCAACAGTATTTTCTCATTTTGTAAACTGAGCCATCTAAGTGCAAGAGGGTCACATGACCTTCCCTCAACTCTAAGCTAAGAAGCTGGAATCTGAGTCCCAGCTGTCTGAGCTCAAAGTCTGCGCCCCCTGACTTCCCACACTATCTCATGGCCTCCTCCAGAGAGTGATGTTGGGTGGAGCTGGACCTCTCTTGAGCTTCTGCCCTCCATGAGAAAAGAGGTTTCCCCTGCTGGAGAGCTATAGTAGTATGGCCACAGGAGTGAGATCATAGCTCTGACTCACATCAGTGTCTCACTCAGGAGCACAGGACACACAGAAAGGCCATTTCAATGTCAAGTTTTCATGCTGAAGATATTCTAAGGGCAATTTGCCTGAATTACTAGGAAATGAGTAGAAAAGTTAAGTGGAAGCTGATGAGGGCTCTCCAGTCTCACAGGACTAACATGAAGGAAGGAAGCTTGCCCCTTGTCTCCAATGTCTCCTTGCCCCATTGTTGCCCAATGTCTCCTCCTTCTCTCTGAACAGCTGAAGACTTTCTGCTCAGCAAGATTAGTCAGGTCTGAGAAAACCAGCCCAGGTGCCCAGACTCAGACAAGGATTCATCCAAGACATGAAAGCACATCTATGTTAAGCAAAGCATGGTCCTATGAGGCATCCAAGGATTCTCCTTCTCCCTGGAGTAACAGAGACTGAAGAAATCTCACCACATCCCAGGATGTAGACTGCCTTCTAGTCTTTCCTCACCAATATCAAGATTAAAAGTATGTTACTGGGGTTAGGGAGGATGGCAAAGAGAAGAATAGAATGAGAAGTCCAGAGAAGGTTAGGACTTCCAACATGCAAGTGATTATACTGTCTACCTCTAGAGCTAAGATTGATTTTATGCTTTGTAACAGAGATCAGATCCAATCTCAGACATGGTCTAAGTTTTTTAAAAATTCACTTTTGTATGGAGAAGAGAGAAAGCAAAATTTGAGGTTAATATGATTTAGAAGGATTTAGATTACAGAAGGAAAAAAATCTACCTCTCTCCATGACCTTCATGGTTGATATCCAACTAAGCTGAGACAAGGCCTACATCATTCTCTACAAAGCACTTCAGAACTTTGGTATTCAAGAAGCACTGGCCCTTGAGATAAGAGACACTTGGGATCCTTGGCTTAAATCAGTGTATAGATGATCAATCTCTCATGGATTTTTACTGAACCTAGAAAGATCAACCACTTTTGCCCTGGATGACAGCATCAGGGATGGAGGAGTGAGCAAGAAGGTCTTCCCTCATGGACAGAGGCGGCCATGTTTCTTCTGTATCAACTCCTTGTTTCCACCCCAGAGCATTGTGGAAGCAATCTCAGCCCATAGCCTCAGCCCGACCCAAGCTACTTCTTGGCTCATGAATGTAAAAAGGCAACCATAAACATTGTTGTTTGTTTTCCTTAAAGTACTAAGTTCCATGCTTTCCTAATGATTTTACCTAAAATCGTTCCACAATTTTTTTATATTTCTATTTTGCTTTTATTTTAAAAGTTTTAAACATCCCATGGTAATTTGCCTCTGTATGCACGAGTATTAGAGGAAGAATGGTATTAGAAGCCCCTGGCTTAGTCACTTTTCTCATCACTGAGACAAAGGAGAAAATGTTTATTGTAGCTCATAGTTTGTAGAGATTTCAGTCCACAGTTGGCTGGTCCAAGACAAGGTATCCTGGTGGAGGATCATCACAGAGGAGAAAGAGTCCATGGCAGGCAGAAGGCAGCAAAGCAGCAAGTGACAGCACCATCCTTCTTTCTGTCCTTTATACACAATCCAGGCTCCCTGCCCTTAAAGTAGGTAGCACTCATACCCAGGATGGGGCACTCTTCATCCTAGCCTCACCCTCCCTAGATCCAGCCACCTCCAGAAAGCCCCCCCTATGAGTGCATGAGGCTTTGGGGAGACAACTAGATACAAGCTATAAGATAGCCATTATCTCTGTATGTGTTTGTGGAGTTAAGGTGCTAAAGGAAGGAGCAGCATGGAGGAAAGGAGAGACAAAGAAGAGAGCTGAGAGCAGGGCCTTTGTTCTTAGTTTCACTGAAGCCAAGCTGCCACCTCCTCTTTCTGCCCCCCCCATCTCTGCCCCTTCCTGGGGACCCATCCAGGTCTCTCTCCAGGCCCTCTGTGCCTGGTACTCCCCCCTTTCCACTTGCACACAGATCATTTCCACTCTTGTAAGTTATCACACTGGCAGTCACTAAAGGAAAAGAAATGCAATGTCTCCTAAGTGTCAGTTGATGGAATTTTCATCCCCTTGACCCAAGTTTCCCTGGCGGGGTGACTCACACAGAAGGAGCCAGTCTGTCCCTGGCCTGAGCCTCCTAGGTGCTGGGTCCAGGCTGCAACTGAGCACTCCCTGCAGAGGGTACATGATGCTTCCAGAAATGTCCAGAGGTCACCCTTGCCATGCCTCTCAAGAGGCAGTAAGTGTTTTCTGGGAAATTTTAAGACTAAAATGTCCTTAGGAACCATTTGGACATTATTAATGAAAGGAATGTTTATTGCTCTAACTGACTAGTCCTTTGCTAATCCTTTCCCCAGATATCTTTTATCAGAGAGGTACACAGTTCATTTCTTTGACACATCAATATTGACATAATCATCTAAAAACCTAAGTACAGTGGCATGTTTCCCAAATGAATTATCAACCTGGCCACAGATATGCTCCATGTCAAATGTTAGGTACTAGAAACAAGAGGCTCTTCTGAGAAAATAAAACTAAAGCTGATTTCCTCCCACTTAATCGTATTGCAAAAAAAATCCTGCTCTATCACTGAAAGAGAGGGTGTCCATCAATATTTCGGATTTTCTTTTAGCTTACAAACCTATTTTCTGAGCAAATTTTATGTCTCTATTTTCTTGATAAACAGGGACCCAAAGGGAAAATAGTCTTCTAAAAACACAAGTGTATTGTATCGAGTTTTAAAGCACTTTCAAGAAATTATTGGAATTAATTTCTCCAACTTCCAGGGTCTCTTATTCATAAAAGCATCAAGAAATAACTGAAAAAAATCTATTTTTGGCAAATAAATTGGCACCTGGGGTAAATGCCTATCGTACCCAACACAGCTGTCAGAAAGAAATTCTTGAGTATTCAATTCTAACTGTATAAAGACTATGAAGATGTAAGATTGCCACCTATTTTGGATTTCACTAAAATTTATTACTCACTCTGGTAATATCTGGAAATAAGAGCTCCTGTCAATAAAATTGTGAAGATACATTTTAAAAATCTAAAATCATGCATCAGATGCAGTAAGTTCAGGGCCAATGAGAAGCATTACTATTTGTTGCTGTCTTTAAACTCCTGGGAAACTTCTAGGGCTAGTAATCTAAAGTACTCTGATACACTTTCAGCCATCCACTATATCAACAATCAGAGAACTAAAAGAAGGTGGGAGAGAAGTCTGTTTACTCATACCCACAGTAGTTCTACCAAAGCCACAAATATGTCTCCATTCTTCTACATCACCTGGTCGGCTAGCATTCCAAATGGACACAGAGACCAAAGGACAAAGAAAAACTAAGGCAGACCAGGATTTTCTACAGGAAAAACAAAATTAGAAAACAGATTTAATAAAAACAGGTTTATTTAAAATCATCCAAAAACTACCACAAGTACTTTCACTTTTGCATATTATTCTATAGTCGATAATACATTCTGAAATGGATCTTCAAGATTTTCTTGTCCAACTTGATTTTATTGAAAAGAAATGAAAACCTCAAGCTTAGAAGAGACTGGCTCGGGATCACAGTAACTGTGACAGATCTATGACTAAGGCAGAGGCCTTCCAGCTCCTGGTGCTGTACTCTTTCCACTACATCACCCCTTCCTCATTGGAAATCTGCTGTATCTTACACAATAGACAGGCACAACACCAATTCTGCAGGGCAAACTACCTACATTCCAAAAACTTATTAGTAAGTTACATGAAATTAAAAAAGAAAATTCCCTATAAAAATAATGTTTCTTATGTTGGATGGATTCCCAGGCTAGCCCACAAAAGCAAATGTAGACACCATGAAAAGCAGAAGTGGGTAATGTTTGAGAGAGACAGTTCTTATCTCCTCTAATACCCCTAATTGAGGTTAAGCACTGGGCAAGTACACTCCCAGGTGAAGTCACTGTCAAATCACAAGAGTAAAGTCAGTATATATAAAGACCTGAGAATAGGACAGGCCTGAGTTCAAGTTCAGAGATAGTAAGCAACTTTATTCTCCCAAAGAAAAGCTAATAGAAAAAGAAGAGCAAAGGATGAACGAAATCTTTCTAGTCTCTGTGTGCCTGTGTTGTTTGTGTTTCTCCTTTCCTTTAAGAACAGGTTGGGGGAGGAGGAGGAAGTACTAGCTGTCCCTTGGAGGAGGAAGAGTGGCCTCAATCTAAGTCAGAGCTGGAAGTAATGGAAGGAAGTGGTCAGCGTTGTCCCTGCTAGAGCTTCACAACAACTGTCCTATTAACTTCTCATCAAATGCTCTGGCAATGGGCTTAATGTCTTGATTGACCAATTAGAAAATGATGCTTACGGAGGCTTAGTGATTTGTCTGAGGTCACAGTAAGCAATAGGGAAATTCAAAGTGACAACGGAGTGACTTCATGGCAGAAATGGAACATGTGTTTTCACAATGTGACCACAGCTTGCTTGGGCCCTGTGGGAAACAGTTCACAGCCATGCTTCATGAGGAAGTGACCTCCAGGTTAACATACAACACACTGATTGCATTAATGTCTCACATATGTGTAGTGATTTGTGACTTATAAAACCTCTGTTCAAAGGCACTCTTGGATTATAATCCTAAGTAGAAAATAGCATCAATATGCCTACACTGATATAGACTCAATAACGATGCAAAAAGAACAGACAAATCTCACCCCCTTCCCTCAAGGAGGAGATGCACTAAATTGAATCTGTGATGAATATAGTAACCTCCTTCCCAGGATGCAGTATAGAGAAGGACAAAGTAAGCAACCGCACAGTGGAAAAACCTGTTCAACCTACCACAGGGCAGATGTGCCAGGCTACGTCAACACTGGTAAACCATGTGGGCAACACGTACCTTTGACATGATGTAAAACTGATAGCACTTTACCTCTGAGCTTTCCCTCCCAACCCTATTCTAATTGTGAGAAAAATTCCACATGAAGGGCATTCTGCAAAATATACAATTAGTACTGATCAAGATGGTCAAAGCCATCAAAATAAGGAAAGTCTCAGCCTAGGGAGATATTTCAACTAAACATAATATGGTATCCTTCATGGGATCCTGAAGCAGGAAAATGACATTACATTAAAAAAAGTGAAGAGGGGGGCCAGGGATTTCACTCAGTGGTTCCAGCACCTGCCTTGCAAGCGCAAGGGCCCTAGTTGGATCCCAGGTGACCACATACAACAGTGCCAGGCATGGAGACTCATGCCCACCAGCAATCAGTACCACATACCACAGCATAGGGCATGGTGGCTCACACCTATAATCCCAGCACTTGGGAGACAGAAGCAGGAGGACTGCTGAGTTCAGGACCAGCCGGAGCTACAAAACCGAGACCCTGTCTCAAAAAAAAATAAGTGAAGAGGACATGAATAAAGTATGGAACTTTAGGTAACATTAGTTGTAACAAAAGTATATTAATATAAGTTGTTGTTGACTGTAAAATAAGTGAGTAGATGTATAAGAGAACTTCCTGTACTGTCCTTGGAATTTTTCTGTAAGTTTAAGAGAATTATAAAATTAAGTGTATTTTCAAAAATGTATAAAACAAAGCACACTGCTT
>PVIR01013112.1:0-43032 GCA_004026965.1 Petromus typicus | reverse complement strand
GCCCTGAATCTCCTGCAACCAAGGGCCAAATTAAAGTCTCCTTTAAGTTACAGGTGTTGGTTACTGTGTCTAAGCAGTGTGAAAGCTGACTAGTACACTGATGATAATGAGATTTAAAGCTTAGGATTTTGCAGATGAGAAAAAGGTAGGATATCTGGAAATGGTAATGCGAAACAGAGTACCTACCTTACTTTTCTGCTCAGTGGTGAGATCTGTGTGATAAAAAGCAGCTACTTTTTAAGAAGACCATGGGAGAAATGGTAGCTGTGGTCCGAATGTGTCACCCCAACACTCACACACTGAAACTTTACCTAAATACAACAGTTTTTAGAGGTAACACCCTGGGGAGGTGATGTGATAGCAAGAAAAAGTCCTCATGAATAAGATCAGTACCCTACCAAGGGTGTCAACATGCTTGTTGGTCCCTTCTATTACAGGGACACACTAAGGATGTGCCATGTACGAGCCAGGAAATGCAGCCTCACTGACAGACACCAAATCTGCCAATACTTAACCTTGGACCTCCCAGTCGCCAGAACTGTGAGCAATAAATCTGTTTATGAGCTAAGCAGTGCAAGGTATCTTTTAAAAGTAGCTCAAACAGACCAAGATGCAGTATTCTCATTGTAGGACCATTTTCCACTTTATCTCCACATAAAACATGTAGAAAGGGGTATTAGTCTATAGGGTATTTGATTAAGACAGACTGTGACTTCCAGAGGGCACAATGGAAGTTTCCGACATTAAGGAAAAATAGAGAGGGACAGAATAAGGAAAGTGGAGACCATTATAAGGATTAAGAATCAGGATATTAGGAGAAGTACCTTGGGAGTGTGGGCGGCTGACTGAGACTGATGTAATGAGATTTGTCCTGATAAATTTAGGACAGATGAGTGCTGAGGGTAGGGAGGATTAGGAGTTCTTGGGGTTCCATTCTGATCCCTTTGTGTGCATGAGTGTGCACACTGAGCTACTCCCTACCTTTTTTTTTTTTAAAACAGGATCTCCTTTTGTAGTTCAGCCTGGCCCTGAGCTCAGCCTTGAACTGAGTAATCTTCCTGCCCCTGTCTCCCAAGTGCTGGGATTACAGGAGAGAGCTGTAATCCATCTATAATGCCTGGAACTGTGGTATGTGGTTCTGATTGCAGGTGGACCTGAGTCTCCACACCTACCATTGCTGTATGTGGTTACCAGGGACTGAACCCTGCCCTTGTACTTGCAAGTCAGTCGCTGGAACCACTGAGCTAAATCCCCAGCCCTTTACCTTTCTTTTATATTGTGCTGTATTTTGAGACAAGATCGCACCAACTCTCGAGTTGTCTAGGCTGACCTCAAACTTACAATACTCCCACGTGCACATCCCAGCATGTCAGCCACTTTGATCCCTTTATAAACAGGGTGGTAGAGACAGTGTATTGGTCCTGATGCACCATCTTGTTTCCAGTATGCAGAACCACAAGTGAACCCTAACGATTCTCCCTTCTCAGTGTGCACAACTTTGCAGTAACAGCCTCCACTTGAATGCACACAGTACTTGAAACAGACTTCTATCCCATGGAAAAGGGAGTGATGGGAATGGTGTAACCTGAATGAATTTCCACCCAACTAGTCTCTGTTTTAGCAGGTCAGAGTAAGAGCCGCTCCAGGCTTAACAAAAGAGTGGTCATGTTGGAAATGCCCGTGTGACAAGAGCTGGGCAGCTTCTAGGCACTGCAGACTCCATCTATAGCCTGAGAGCAGCTTCTGACTGACAGTCAGTGACATGGCTGCAGCAGCCTGAGGGGCTGGGACTCAGACTCTCCTCCTTCAGATCTGCAGATGGGCACAAAGCAGAGACACCTTGACTGCAGCCTCTGACATCCTGAGTAAGGGTCTAGTTACACCATGCACAGACTCCTAACCCACAGATACCATGAAACAGATTTGTGCCATTTCAAGTCACTGCTTGTAATTTGTTGCCTGGCAATAGAAGATGAATGTACCCAGGGTGCAGGGTTTATCCTGACCCACTAAAGAAGGCAAGCATCACCTAGGAAAGCCAAGCATTATGATCCCACACAGTATCTATGAGTCTACTCAATACGCAACAGGAGGTGCGCACGGGGACAGGGGTCCCTCAACAAGACTGAGCTTGTAAGTACGTTATCTTGGGTACAGCAAATCTATATTAGAAAATATTAACAAGATAGTCTGGGAGGAGCAAATTAAGCCCTCTGTACTTTCTGCTCAACTTTTCTGTAAACCTAAAACTCCTCTAAAAATAATCCATAATAATCTTTGCCAATAAAGAAAAAAAAAAAAAAACAGGCCCCAGTTAAGCCCTGCACAGCCCCATATGGCAAACTACTAAGCAGGCAATGCATAGTAACTTCTAAAATGACCTAATCTGATCTCTGTTTTCAGAAAATAACCCTGTACTAGGCATGGTGCTGCAATGCCTGTAATCTCAGCACCGTGGAAGGGTGAAACAGGAGGAGTTTTACCGTGGAAGGGTGAAACAGGTGCAAATTTAAGCCTTAACAAGATCCTATCTTAAACTTAAAAAAAATATATATATTAAAAATGGCTGAGGATGTACCTCAGAAAGAAGGTCCTTGACTCAATCCCAAAGTCTGAATAGAAAATTTTTTTAATTTAAAAAAGAAAGCAAATATTTCTAGTCACAGTCCAATAAAGTGGTTTGAAGGAGAAAGAGACTGAGGAAGCTAAGTAGAAAGGCTATCGTATTACTTCACAGGTGCCTGAATTAGGACAGTTAGGAATTAAAAGAACAGACAGGCAGTATCTCTTGGGGATGTAAGTGACAGGATGTGATTAGATACAGGAAAAGAAACTATTTGAGCCCAAGAAGAATCAGCTATTTCTAGTCAACAGCACTAGGAGGATAGAAGGCAACAGTATCATTAGATGAGACTGGAAACAAAGATTGGTTCCAGAAAGGCTAGGTAAGGAGATCTTCCAGAAAAACAAGAGTGAAAAGCAGAGGGGAAAGAAAATAGGCAGCAAGAGAAAATAAAACCAGAGTTAAAAGTACAGAGGAAGTGTCTCTAGAGAAAGTGTCTACAGTATTAAAAATAGGTAAATGACTATATACAATTGTACCAATTATACGGTCAGCCCTAGAGCCAAAAGCTCCATCTTTTGTATTCAAAGAAGAGAAATAATTTCCATCATCATTTCCACTGTCTCCACTGTATCACATTTTTTAAAAAAATTCAAAGATGTTAGATGCCTTGCCTAAAGTTATAAACTAGTTATTGTTAGGACCTCAGTTAAAACTCAGGTCTTCTGACCCTCTCTCTGTCCCATCCTGAATGATGTTAGGAGCAGTTCTTTCCTATGTATACCAATGATTCATGTCTGTTCCAGCCAGCGATGACCACTGGACATATCCCCTCACATTACCAGTATCTGGGCTTTCACAGTAGGGAAAATGAGGAGAAATCACACATGGCAGTGGCTAGCAGGAGGCCCCGAGAACATCCCTAAGGATTCACAACACAGCCCTGAGCTTTCTCCACTTCAGTGTGCCTAGCCTTCAACACTTACAAAACTCCTGTCAGAATCCATGAGTGCCATCACTAGCGATGGAAACTAGCCAAAAAAGCAGCTGCAATAGGCATTAGGCTGTTACCTAGTGAGAGCAGTGGTATTGCTGAGGGATAAAGCACTTGCCTAGAGGCCTTGGCTTCAATCTCCAGCACCACAAAGAAATTGTTTAAAATCTGTTACCTCCCCAGGCATCACGGTTACATGCTTGTAATCCAAGCACTCCGGGAGCAGAGGCAGGAGATCTCAAGTTCAAGCCTATTTTGGTCAATTTAGTGACTTAGCTAAAATCCTGTCTCTAAAAATTAAAAGAAGTAGAACTGAGGCTCAGTGCAAAAACCCTGGATTTAGTCCCTAGTATCTCTAAAAAATCAAACTTGTTACATAATTATAAAGAAAAACATTCCCCATAAATACCCATCAATTCTCAAGTATGAGATAATTTTCCCCTTGGATTTTAAAGAATAGGCCAGGAAACTAGCTACCAAGTACAACACCATCTCAGTAAGGAAATGTATTTTTAAACCAAAAACTACTTCCTAACTCAAGATCACTCCATTTATATGACACACCTTGATTCAGATCAGCTATACTCACAGCTCACCATGACACTGCCAACAGACTTAGTCTATACTATAAGGTGTCCTGTGACAGCAACTTCTCTGAACTTATAATGTACAGTGAATTAACATGTAAATTATGATTCACGTTTCCTTGTTCATTAAACTCCTTAAGTTCCCTTTCCAAGAGAAAATTAAGTATTAAAGGAAACCTAAAGTAAATAAAAGAAGACTACGCCAAGAACAGTCTAAAGCTCAGTAGAGTTAACACTTGGACATGGCTAGAAGATATTCTGCTTCCCACAAGTGGGAAGTTCATTTTCACTTGAACTTTTCAGAAAAAGATGTGAAACACAATCAATCAGTATTTAGAATGAAGTCCAACCTATCCCTTAAATCAATTATGTATCTAAACACATATTGTCTGTTTTGGAAAACTGTCACAGACACAAAAATGAACAAATTTCTGAAATCATACCTGAAAGGAAACAAAGTAACGCTTAAAGTTATGTCACTATATTTCATCATGTAAAAAGTACAGCAGAAAATAAATTCTTGCAAACTAGTATTTCTATTCTGGGACAGTACCACTGCTCACCCAATCTAAAAGAAGTGTTTCATTACATATCAACAGCTCATCACTGCTTAGTTCCGTACTCAAGAGTAGCCTCTTCCAGGAAATCTTTCTTTTGTTTGTTTCGTTTTTGTTTTTATTTTGAGACAGGGTCTTGCTTCTGTAGTTCAGGCTGGCCCTGAGCTCAGCCTTGAACTCACAGCAATCTTCCTGCCTCTGCCTCCCAAGTGCTGGGATTATAGGTGTGAGCCACCACGCCCGGCACTGAGGTAGGTGGTTCTAAGTGCTGGTAGGTGTGAGTCTCCATACCTGGCATTGTTGTATGTGGTTACCCAGGAGGAGCCCAGGTCCTTGCACTTGCAAGACAGGCACTGGAACCACTGAGCTAAATCCCTGTTTCATTTTGTTTTTAGAGACAAGGTCTTGCTATATAGTCCAGGCTGCCCTTGAACTTGCAGCAGTTCTCCTGCTTCAGCATCCCAATTACTGGGATTACAGGCATGCACCACCAAACCTAGCCAGAAAACCTTTCTATGTATGTGAAGTCTCAACATTTAGGACTATATTTTCAAGTTTCACTTGTCCTAGCTAGATATATCTTCTCTGTAGCTCTTTGTATCATTTTTAAAATCTCAATTTAGATGAAAAATGTCTCAAAGACCAGGACCACAAATTTGATTCTTAGGCATCCATTTCTAAAAGACAGATCTAGCAAAGTGCAAAAGACAAAAGCTACACAGAGTAAGTACAAAGATAACTTCCTAATCAGCTGCCACTTACTGAACATCCTATGTCTTGTGGAAATTTAAAACATTCACTTTGAACATAGTTGTAAGAATTCTGTAAAGTAGAACACGTAAAGTACATGATGAAGGAGACAATTTGATAAAGAATACTACTACACAGAAGAATAATCTACAACTGTTATTACAGAAAAGTTAAACATAGTTCTTGCTGTGAAAGTTTTTCAACAATTATAAGAAAATCTCTTCATTCTTCACTGGCAAACTTTTTCCGATTTTTATTAGTACGTGTTTATACTGGACAATTGCACTCACTGTGGAGAGACGGTAGATGTAGACAACACATCTTAATTCTCTTTACATCCCCTTCCTCATCCCTGGCTCCCTTTACCAGCAAACTTTACAAGTAGTCTTCGTGTCTGTCTTCTCTCCTCTGAAATGCAACATGCTAGCTCTTCTTTTTCTTCTTTGCAGCAACTACTACCAAACTGTACTCTCACACACTCACAGCACTAGTTTACTGTAACGCGGACCACAGGAGAGGTCTACTTATTGAGACAGGAATTGGGGCCTAGTGAAACTGGCTGGGAGGTAGGTGTGTTGTTAACTTCAAAATCCCAAAACTCAGTCAAACAGTTCCCAAAGCACTGGACAAGGACTTTTGTGAGAACTCACTCCTACTTTTACTTGGCCCAGAACTGCTCTGCTGAGCCTGTTTCCTTTCCTACCTTTAATAAAACTCTGCTACCACTGTGCCCTCTTGATCTATACTGTGCTCGGGACACAAAGAACTTCGAAACCACCTCCGGAAGGTAAACTCCAATAGCCCAGAACCTGGTAACAATTTCACACGGTTCAACCTGCTCAACAAGCATTTCAGTGATCCCAGACTCAAACACAGTTGCTACACATAAGCAGTAACTGTTGATGTAAACAAAAGCTTTTAAATTAAGTAAAATTTAAAAGTTCATTTTAATTTTAACACTTTTACTTCTGGGTTTTTTTAACAGCACCTTTTACCCAGAGGTATAGAGCTTTACACAAACACACACACCTTTTCTGGACACCAAGTGAATGGTCTACAAGTCAATTCAATTCTAACACTATCTCCTGAGACCACCACAGATCCCACAAGTCACCCCACATTACACACAACCATAAATCTCAGGCTGTTAGCTATACTTCTAACCAGCTTTAAACCACCAGTTTCTATGATCCCTTACTCAGGTTTGATCATTTTCTAGAACAATTCACAGAATTCAGGAAAAGTTGACTTACTATAAAGCAATTTATTATAAAGGACACAGTCAGGATCAGCCAAATGGAAGAGATATAAAGGCAAAGAATGGAGGAGGAGGAGCCTCAGAGCTACACATTCTTTCTAGCACCACATCCTCCTCCTCTGACATTTTCTGGAGATTACATAGTAAAGATTAATTAAACCACTGGCCACTGATAATTAACGCAATCACTAATCCTGCTCTTCCCCTCTATTAGGGGCAGGTTATAGCTCCAACTCCCTTGTCAAGCTTGTATTTTCCAGTGACCACTACCCGTGCAGAAGCTACCTACAGCACCAAGCCACCAAGTCATCTCATTTTCTTGTATCTGGAGACCCCAAGAGCTTTAGACACTGTGTGACAGGAACTAGAAAGGAAGACCAATATCACAACTTTGTACAAAGCTCTTCCTAAAACTAAGATATCATATATCTTAAGGACATTTGCAAGAGAAAATCTGCATAAGCCATTAGAATTATTTCCTAAACTACAAAATAAAAAATGTATCAAAAAGAAGTGATTAACAATTAAGTATCACTATGATGTATCAATCCAAGCACACAACTGAACTGCAGTAGAGGAAGACACATTTTAAGAGGCAAGGATGTTTAAAAATGGAGACCTCAGGAGGGTGATGTCTAATGTAAAGACACAAATAATGAAAACAAAAGTATTTGCCAGAGAAATTTTGAAAACAATTCTAAACAGACTCTACCTAACCAGCTGGCAAATCTGGTTCACAACGGCACCATCAAGCAAGCTTTAAAAGTGGGCTCTAACTGTAAAAGACTAGGACCGTAATGATAGCAAACTTCGTTATGTGGGGCTGGGGATTTAGCTCAGTGGTCCCGGCGCCTGTTTTGCAAGCGCAAGGACCCGGGTTCGATCCCCGGTAACCACATACAATACTGGGTGTGGAGACTCACCCCAGCAGCAATCAGTACCACATAGCACAGTGCCGGCTGTGGTGGCTCACGCCTGTAATCCCAGCACCCAGGAGGCAGAGGCACGAGGATTGCTGTGATGTGAGTTTGAGGCTGAGCTCAAGGCCAGCCTGAACTACAAAGTGAGACTCTGTCTCAAAAAAAAAAAAAAAACTTTGTTATGTGCTCTTAACATGCATCCAGGGCAGCAAAGCTGCTGCTCTAGATTTTTTCATACCTCTACATCTTACAAGTCATTACCACATTTTAAAGATTTTTCAAAAAACTTTAAACAGAAATTCCATTTGACCCAGTTATACCTTTTGTAGGAATCTCCCCTAAAGAGTTAAAGACATCATATTACACTAATCTATGCATACTCATGTTTATAGCAGCACAACTGATAATAGAAAAAATGTTGGAAATGGCCTATATACTCATCAACATATATGTGTACATGTGTACACACACACACACACACACACACACAAAATGTAGTACTCAGCCATAAAGAACAACAAATTTGAATCATCTATAGGAAAATGGGTGCATCTTGTGACCATACTGCTAAGTTAAATCAGACACAAAAGCTTAAATATCTTTTGGCTCCTTTTACGTAAGAAATCCAAAATATAGATAAAAAGCAAAATAGAAGTGATGATAAGAAACAGGAAGGGAAATTGTGGAGATGAAAAGGGTATAAGATAGGGTGGGAAGAGAAAGGACAAATAAAAATGATTAGAATATTTACAATGCATTATTTAAAAAAGAACATACAATAGGCCCTTGACTTATGAACTCAATTCATTCTCAAGGGCTGGTTGTAACTCAAGTTGGTCAACTGAAGGCTCAGGCTCCTCCACACAGCTTTCCAATTCTCACTCCTTTCTACAGGCAGATCTCAGAGTCCTTAGAGAGACATTGGTCTAGGATTTCTTAGCTTACATCATACAAGAAAGGATGTTATAATGTTTCTTCTAGAATTCTATGGGTTAAATCGATATTTGAGACCATCTGGAAGCATAAGTGGCCAGCATTTAGGTGATAACTAAAGACTTTGTTCATAAGTTAAAACTAAAATTCCTGTTGTAATCCAAACCATTCATACGTCAGGGCAGTTTTAACTTGAGAATGCACTGTGTATCTTGTACAGGGGCAAACTGTCAATGATGCATGGGTTCATTATGTATGACAAATGGGTACTAATTTTCAAAAATTTTAAAAATGATTAGGATATGTGTATGTACAATTCCTCATGATGAATGTAAATATGTATTGCAAATGTGTACCAATAAACTTACTTAAAAAGACTAGACTTTGAGAGGAAGAAATGTTCCCCTAGACCAGATAAAGCTCCACACGCTCTGCCCTACTACAGCACAAGGTAAAGTCCTAAAAGAACAGACGATTCAAATGGCCACCACACAAACACGTCAGAGTTCCACAGGGTCCCACTGTGAGTACACACTGCCCTCCTGACCAGTAAGACAGCATGTGTGCGAGGAACACACTGACTTCCAGCACACCACTGTAGGCAGGGTATCAATAGGATCAAAATGGGAACTTTAAAACACTATTGAGTCCTTCATGTTAAAAAAAAAAAAAAACAACAACAAACTTCAATTCTAAAACATCAAGTTTGTTTTATATAAATATGACCAATCAAATAAAGAAGACAGCTTAATTAAACTATAATTCCTACTTTAACTACCACTTATACATTTTAAAGTAATCCAATTAAGAATACTCTTACTGTTCTAGAATCCGAGAATGGATTATACTCATCAAGTCCTGGTGGAACATTTCTCGTCACCTGTGTAACTGATGGATCCTGAAAGAAAATTTGAAGGAGAAAGAGAGATTACTTATCCTTCAAAATACATATTTTACATTTATATAATATTTGCTGTATCTGTTCTTTTGGTCACCCAACAAAGCTAACAGAGGGAAAAAAAGGGAGGTTATGAGATATAATCAACAGAGTACATCATTACTTCAACAGAGGTGAAACTTAAACCCACAACTCTCACACCCTTAAACAAAACTAGTTTAGATGCTAATCATCTGCTAATTATTCTGTAGAGACTGGAAGGAAGTGGGCTTCTAATAGCTGCAGGGAGCAACTGCACATAAGCAACTGAACAGATCTTGGGTGAACCCACCAGCCTTTCCTGTGGGCTCCACAAAGAATTCATGTCCCCTTTTCATAACATCTTCAGTTTTCCAATTACAGTCAATATCATATCTATAGCACTTCAGATTAGGTGTCTCTCATTTGTTTTATTCTACTCCAGTTTCTCTTTTCCACATGATTTTAGAATCTCTCCCTTTTTCCAAGTGTAACACATTAATACACTATCCCATTTTTTCAAATCTTTTAATACTGGGCTTTCATAAAATAAGTCACAAAATCCTAGACCCTGTTTTACTATGAATGTGCAACACAAATATAATAAATATCTCGGCAAAGTCAACTCTGTGATTTATGTGAAGAGCATTTTACCAACTGTGATGCGCCCTTCCCAGCCTTCATACTGCTAGTTTAACACTTTAGCATACATTAAGAATCAAAGCACAGATTGCTGCATTACACTCCAGAGTGTTTGATTCAGCAGGCCTGGGGTGGGGCCTGAAAAATCCCGTATTTCTAACAAGCTCCCAGGTGCTACTGCTCCTGCTAACTGGGAAAACACTACCTTGTTCTTTCTCCAATCCACTTTCCTCACACAACGAGTTTCCTTTCCAAGCGCAACGCTAATCTTATTCCCTTGCCCTAGTCCCTTTCCTCTGTCCACGCATGTCACATTTTTAGAGGCTCTCTACTAACCCTAAAATAAACTACCTATTTCTCAAAATGAAACACAAAGCTAGCCTGACTCTGGCCTACTTTGCCAGTCTCATCATCTCCCTCCCGATCACCTCCACTTCAGCATACCCTTCTCCCTTGGCCAAAAGCAAGTGGTAAGGATGAATGGAAAAGTAATAAAGACTCTATGCTTACCCCACAAAAAAAATGAGAAAAAAGGAAAGACATCGTTCTATTCACTTCCTAGAGTTCCCCTCTCAACCTTCCCTAACCATGTAAGGACCAGAAAGATTATCAAGAGGGGATGTACAGCTAGCTCAGCAAGAAAATTAAAGACACAGAAACATTCTTTTAATTAAATTTTTCAACTTGGCACTGCTAAAGTTAACCTGACATACGTAAGAGAGGCTTTAGGAGCAAGAAGCACAGACCTACATCAAATCCTGATCATCAGACAGCGCAGCTGCCGTTTCGATACCAGCCCTCTTGAGGCACCACCTACACAACCAGAAACCCAAGAGTCCTCAGACAACACTCTTCTTGGCTTGCTTCCCCGAGCTGACTCTGATGCTCCTTCCTTCCCCCAGGGTCAGTCTAGCAATCGCTCCTCTTCCTGAAACACTCAACCCGAGTGTCACTTTACCCACTACGCAGTGATTTTCTGGTAATGTCTCTCTTGCCCAGTCACTCCATCACAAACTCAGCACTCCCATCCCCATCCCTCTGGGTATTTATCTTCATCAAAGTTTATTTTACTGAACCATGATTTTCATGAAATTCTTCTTTACCCAAACTAGGTTCTGACTTCCTTGAATCAAGAAACAGCTCTTCTGTTTCTGTTCTTTAACTCATACTGCCTACTGACACTGTTCCATCAATGGATATTATCCCCCTAGAGAGAATACTCAGAGTACCAGCAATGATAACCAAGAAATATTTCCTGAAAAACATGAATATAAATATGAAGACAATTCAAAACGTGAAAAGTCATTTCATCTGATTCATAAGAGAAATACTAAAACTATATTGATATAATCACATTTCTTACCTTTCAGATTAGTAAGAAGTCCAAAAGTTTTACATACTCTTAGAAAGCTGTAAGAAAACAAATTCTAGTGCACTGTTAAGCGGAATGAATACTGTTACAATTTGCATTTGTTACATTTGCATTTATCCTTTGAATCACAGTATCACTTCTAGGAATACATTCCACAGATACACTGGGAAAATATTCTCTGTAATAAGACTGTAACAATATTCTCTGTAACAAGACTAGAAGCAACCTAAATGATAGTACAGAATAGAGTATCTACCTGACAAAGTATTGTACAGCTATCGTGCAGCTGTAAAATGGTATAAAGAGATGTATACAAGATGTAATCAAAAGCAAGGAATGTTTCAAGTTTACCACAGGAAAAGACACAACGCCACGAATTCTCCCCCTCACTTTGACACACACCCCATTGCTCTTGCCCCTTTCCAAAGCGGTTCTGGAGTCTTCTTTCATGTCTTTAGTTGTGCTGTTTTTGGTGTGCATCCACTCTGTGGACTGAAATGTTTACCTTTCTTGGTCATTTTGAGTGTAGGGAAGAGCCAGAAGTCACAAGGTGGTGGATCCAGTGGATGAGGACCCATAGTAAGGTTTCTATGAGCTTGCTGTCATGGCTTGTATCTAGATGTAACCCCAAAACCTCATGTGCTCATAGTGGGGCTTTTCCAGGGTGACAGGATCTAGAATGTGTGAGGC
Source organism: Petromus typicus (assembly GCA_004026965.1). Classification (NCBI taxonomy): domain Eukaryota; kingdom Metazoa; phylum Chordata; class Mammalia; order Rodentia; family Petromuridae; genus Petromus; species Petromus typicus. Next base: position 30,850 of record PVIR01013112.1, on the reverse strand, counting down.
CAGGATTAAGGGTGCCTCTCCCTGGGTGAGGGTGGCACCAATCAATGGGCTTACAGCCTGGATAGGAGTATGAAGAAGGCAGCTTCTGCTGTGCCATCGCTACTGCTTCACTGCTTACTGCCTACTGTGGACTATTTCTCCTCCGCAACAACCCTCTGCTAGCTGATTAAAGACTGAAACCTCTATGAACTTAGAGTCGAAATAAACTAATTTAACTTTGGATGTTCAGCATTTTGTCGTAGCAGCAAGAAAAGTAACTAAGACCTGCCATTCTGTTGGATGTCACACTGTAGTAGCACTCAATATTTTTTATCATACCCTCAAAAGGGGACTTCCAGAACTGCTTCAGGAAGTGGCAAGAACCATGGAATAAATGTGTTTGAAAGACAGGAGAGTGCCATGAAGGGGATTAATGTGTCTTACTGTAAGAAACTGTTTAAGATTTAACGTGCTACATTTCTATCACACTTCATATACTGCTATTGGGTAAAAAGAGATGGGGAACAACATAAATAAGAAGTTATCTTTTGAGTAAGAAGAGAGATAATAAACGAGTATGTACTTATAATTTTAGAAAGAAAGAGTAAGCCAAAAACTAATAACAATGTTTACCTGTAAGGGAAAAAAAAAAAAAACACAGGGGAGAAGACAGGCTTAAAAAGCTACCTTTTCCAATGCACCTGTTTTACAGCTTTTACTCTGGAACTACAGGATGTTTTTCAGTAACACAGAATAAAATTAATTCAAAAACAAAAAAGAAAGATGCAGAATATAGGGTCAGCAAGAGTCATATTGAATTGTCCTAAAATTCAACTCATATTGTTAAGAAACAAATAAAAAGGTATGCCTTAGTATAAAAGATCTTAGAATGAAATCCTTTTTCCAATATTCCATTTTCAACTACTATAATCAAAACATACTTGTCTCTTATATAATTCAGGTTGAAGTTAACTGGGAATTTGACAAAATCAGTGTTTCATGTGAATCAAACTAACTTTGGGTCTGAAATCCCTCCTAGTATAGTACGGATAGATGACAAAGTATTAGACTATGTACAAAATATGCCAACATGAGACTATAATCTAGGAAATAAAGAACTGATCTCTCAGAAGTGTCATCTAATTTATGTTTTATATTAGTTTAATGACTGTAATGTTTAAGAAGCCCTAAGCTCTCTAAACTGGGGAAGCCAAAAAAGATCCAAGTTTAATAACGAATGCACTTTTAACAGCCTGGTAAATAGCTGATATTTGCTTATATTATTTCCAATCCTTGCTACGATCCTTCCTAGTAGATTGTGCAGTTTCATTTTTTCAGAGAAAGTTTTTTTAAGGTCAGGAAGCTTTCTCAAGGTCAATCAATATACCTGAAACAAAATATAACATCAAGACCTTCTGACGGCAGACGCTGTAGGAAAGTGAAAGTGCAAGACGGCCGTGCTTTGCCTCAAGCTGTTAAGAGAAGGGATTTGGGAGGCAGCAGAGCTCCCGCACAGGCTCACTTCCAGACGCGTCAACATAAATAACTTCTGTAGCCACAGTCAATGATGCTCTACAGTGTAAATAATTTATACAACCAAGGTCATCACTGACACATGGCCACCCTGGTGTATTTTGGAATAAAAGTAGACTTCGTGGCCAAGAACCATTGTGAGAAGGGGGACGAAGTAGCCAGGACTGCCAGAGGAAGGGGCCGGCCAGAGAGCTAAAGATGCTGTGAGTCCAGAGTGGCCAGAGCCCCCAAGCACGGCTAAACTCTGATGGACGCTGGCTCAGAGCCGAGTGAACGGTGTCTGATCCGCTCCACAGCGCTGCGGCTCCTTTCTGGGCTGTCCGAATCGCAATGGAACTTCCCCAGTCCAAACTGGTGCCGAGACTAAAGTCTCAGGCACATTTTCTCTACCAGATACACTAAAGCTACAGATAGCAAGTCATGGGGACACATGCTGACGCAGGACAATCACAAGTTTAAGCCCAGCTGAGCAACTTAGTGATTTAGCAAAATTCTTGTCTCAAAAAATTTTAAAGGTTTGGGGATATAGCTCAGGGCTCAATCACCAGTACCACAAAGAAGACAAAAATAAAAAGTTTACCACAATAACAACTTTCATAAGAAAAGACACTGTTTGAGTTGATTATTTATGAGTGATTCCAATCCTCTGGTAAGAAAATATTTTTCTTGCCCTTTAGCCTAGTCAAAACAAAACTGTTTCAAATGACAACGAGGTTTACCTGGAGGGCGGAGAAACTCCTGCGGACAAGATTCACTTTAAGTGTACTTTGTTTTTAATACAGTAGGTCTGAGGAGACTAGCTGAGAATTTGCATTCTAACACGGGACCCTTCTGAGTCTTATTAACTTAAAGCAATATATTAGTGCTCTGTATTTTATTATTATTATTATTTTTTTTTTTAAGATTTTTAAGACAGGGTCTCACTTCATAGTTCAGGATGGTCCTGAACTCAGCCTCAAACTTAGCAATCCTCCTGTCTTTGCCTCCTGAGTGCTGAGATTACAGGTGTGAGCCACCATGCCAGCACTGTTGTATGTGGTTACTGGGGATTGAACCCAGGACCTTGTGCTTGCAAGGCAGGTGCCGGAACCACTGAACTAAATCCCTGTATTTTATTAACTTTTAATAAAGACATTCTTTAGAGTCTAAATATTTTTGGACCTAACTGTGTATAGATATTAATGCTGTATCTTTCCTTCACTAGTTAAGCCATATTTTGCCAACACTTTAGTAATGCTTGACAACACTTGACTTCACTATTACATTTCATTAAAATGATCCATGAATGAAAAAGATGTTTTTTAAAAAAAATAAGAAAATAAGTACAAATTTCATAGCTAGCATAATTAGCTTTTTTTTTCTTTATACCTCTGGGGTGGAGTACCCCCCCGGCATTTAAACAGTCTCCTATACCAGGGGTGGCGAGCCTGTAGGCACCCAGGCTGCAGCAGGCACCCAAGCCAATTGGCCTTAGCTTCACCCCTGCAGACAGGCAAGGGATAACAGACACAAAGTGCAAACTTCTCTCTTTCAATACAAAGATGCCTGCTTCACTTAAAGCTGTGACAGTGTTCTTAAGACAAAAGATGTTAACATATGAGTTGGCTTATTTAAACTACAGAAAGCCTCAGTATTCTTATTTAATTCTTCTGTTGGCATGGTGACATAAGAAGGAGTGGGGTTTCAATCTGGGCACTTGGTCTCCAAAAGGTCTGCTATCCCTGCCCTCCATCATGCCTCAAATTTGACACCCCTCCCTCAGCTAAGCCAGAAGAGTGCTACCACCTTCAGTTAGAAGCGGGGAAACTGACTCCAGGAACAATCCATGGGACTACGCCAGCTCAAGCTTCTGCTTATTTCTGTAAACCGTCGTTTGGCTGCATGGCAGTCTCATCACAGAAAAGCCCACACTAGTGTTGTGTAATAGCTACAGATTACATATCCACTTATTAGCACAGCCGCTAACATATCACAGGTGTAAGCCTCAGGTTAGCATGTAAAACTGCATGTCTTGGGTACTCTGTGGTAGAAAAAGCACTGAAGGAGAGACCAGAAACTCCAGGCAGGAAATCCTGAGTGAGTCACTTGAACTCTGACTCGTCTTTGAAAAAAATGAAATGGGATCATCACCCTGGTTGGTTGCAGCTCTGACATATTATGTGACTTGTATGTCTTGATTGTTTGGAAAACTGACTACCTGTATCCAAATCTTAGTTCTAATACTAAAAAATGTAAACTCTAAACAAAACACTCCACATTTTGGTTTATCAATCAAATGTGTCATATGGTTCCTGAGTGTATGTGAAATGCATGGCACAGTTCCTGCCCACGGAAAATGTGCAGTAAATGGTAAGGCTGTTTCTATAATTACCACCGAGATGTCAAGGATCAAGCACAAAAGCTGTCTACATATGATTACTTGAGAATTTAAGAAAGTGTAATATATATTAAGCAAATAGGCTCAAAACAACACCACAGTTACCTTCTACAGAAAGCAACCAGAAACAACTCTTCATCCAACCTCTGTTTCATGTGAGCCTATACCCCTCACTGCCAGGGAAAGGATGAGGAATGGGCCTCTGTGCCAAGGGAAACCATTTCGGATCTGAATCTGAGGCCACCCAACAGGCTCCAAGACAAGTGACTCTAGATTGAACAGTACTGACCAGTCCACTTAATCCTATTGCTTCAGCACACTGAGTAGAGACACAAAACTGGTCAATAGTAGCAGCAGTGGTAGATCATGCCAGTCATGGCAGAAATACAGGAAGCTCAGTCGTAATAAGGTGACCAGAGAGGGGAAGAGCAGGTACAGCCTGAAAAACGAAAAGCAACCAGCAGTTGCCAGAGAGTTAGCACAGCAGACGTGCAGGGCTGGTAAACGCCGCTCCTGCGCTAGTGTAGGTGCTGAGGAGTGACGGCGTGGAAGCGGGTCTCACTAAGTCCTCAGTCCCTCAGAGGGCCATGGGAGGAAGCAGAGGGGCAGGAGGAAAAGAAAGATGGCAGAGACCAGTCTTCGCTCCAGCTAACGCAGCTCAGTGTTTGTTTTATAAATACAGATGCATTTGAAAGCGATTTTCACGGTGCGGGGGAAGGAGCAGGCTGAGGAAACACCCTGTAAACTCCCAGACATGTTTACAATTACAGGCTACGTTGGACCACCTTCCAGCCTCCAAGAATCTTTACGCTTTCATCACCCGAGGGATGTCACCATGTCTTAATATTACAACAGGTAAAAGCAATTCTCTTCGCCATTTTGTATTCCATTGAAACTATGCAAAAGTTTAGGGCTATAAATGTAAGTAAAATCTGCTTTGAGATTTAATAAGTACAAACATTTATTGACTCCTGGTGTACATCCTGATCCCCAACACACCTCCTGGTCCTCAACTGCTGTTATTTACTGCTTACTTTAACTCTATTCTCATCTTCTCCTTTTTCCTTACCCTGCCAATTTAAAAAGTAAGAGGAAAGTACCAATAGAATTCTCATCTTTATCATCCTCTAAGTGTTAGACATTCCCCGCAGTTCAGGACTGCAGGGCAGTGGAGCTCAAGCGCCAGCGCAGCTACCTAGACAGCCCTGCTGTTCAGAAGTCTGTGTGGACCCCACAAAGCCCAGCTGGAAAAGAAACAAAAAACACCTCAGAGCTAAGCTTCCTCTCTCCCAACCTTTCCTCAGGATTACCCTACCTTATCGATTATCCTTTTATGTCATACATCTGACTGCTTCCTCTCAACAGGATACCTCACATTTCTTTCAGGTCTTCATCTTTACAATCATCCTCAGGCTACACTCAGCCCCCTTCTCCTCTTCAACACTCTTCTCTACCTCCCCATCCTCTGCCCCAGACTGAGCTGCCCGTTTTTAACACTTGCAAACCACAGGAGCTTCCCTAGTGGTCTCCATCCCACCCTGGTCCAATCTATTCTCTGTAATGAGTCCAAATGAGCTCTTCCAAATGCAAGCCTATCTACGTCAGACCGTCAGATCTGATTACTTGCAGTGGACATATCTGAAGCCTTTGAAAATTTAAAAGTAACTGGGAGTAGACAATGAGCAACTGGTAAATCATTCATAAGATACTGCAAAGATAAGTAAATTCTCACTGTTGACATCATGACTGCTAGCCAATGGAGACAAACTTTAGTCTGGCAAAAGTTAACATTCTTTTATTACCAGATGACTTCAAAAGTTATTTACTGTCATAATAAATGATGAGAAAAATTCCAAAATGTCTCAATTTAATTGTAAGGATTTGAGAATGGAGGGTAGGAAAAATAGGTGAAATTAATCAGTTAACAGCATTAAGCCAAACCAGTAAAAACTATTCCCGTTCCTGAAAGTGTACTGCACTTGACTCAAACCTCAATCTGCCACACACACACTGGCATCCTACTTACAGCCCAAACAACTGCGGGCAACAAGTATTTTTCATGGGCTATTTTCTTAACCCCAAATTTTCCCTGCTTCACGTTATCCTGCCCCTCTTCTCTGTAGCCAATACAGGCTCACTGGAAACAATTTATACCTTCTTTCTCCAATATTCACTATAAAAATACTCTTCTAGCAGCACCCTACTTCAAGGATCTCTAAATCTAAGTCAGGTGTGATGGCACACAGCTGTAATTCTAGCACTCACTCAGGAGGTTGAGACAGGTGGACTCTTCCAAGGTCAAGGCCAGCCTGAGCTACACAATGAGACACTGTCTCTGGAGGGAGAAAGGAAAGGCCCCAAGTGTCCCTCGGTCTTAAGAGTTTTGGTTTAACAATACATTTTGGTCATCCAGATCTGTGCTGTACAGTATGATGGTCATTAGCCACATGTAGCTCTTGAAAGGCAACTGATCCTTCCTTGAAAGGCAACTGATATACTCAAAGTATAAAAGAGATTTTCTATTTAAAAGATTTAGGACAGACCAAAGCAACTGAATGGAACAGCTCTTGTCCAAGTTCTGTCATTCATGAATAAACTCAGAAAAAGAAACCTCTGTCTGAACTTCCTCGTCTAGAAATGAGGAGTACACTTTAACAACACACATGGCTTCTGCCTCTGAGCGCACCGCACTTCGGGGAATCCAAGCCGCATGGTGAGAAATTTCTCTGTCTTTTGAGACAGTGTGGGCAACTCCTCCTCAGGATGTTTTGTCTCTGCAACATGAGAAATGTGCTCTTTCTGTTTCTTTCTTTTTTTTGAGACAGGGTCTCGCTTTGTAGTTCTGGCTGGCCCTGAACTCAGCCTCCAACTCACATCACAGCAATCCTCCTGCCTCTGCCTCCCGAGTGCTGGGAGTACAGGCGTGAGCCACCACGCCTGGCACTGTGGTATGTGGTACTGACTGCTGCTGGGCGTGAGTCTCCACACCCAGTATTGTATGTGGTTACCGGGGATCGAACCTGGGTCCTTGCGCTTGCAAGACAGGCGCCGGAACCACTAAGCGAAATCCCTGGCCCAGCTCTTTCTGTTTCTTGACCGAACAAACATTTATCACACATAAAGTGTCCCAACTGAAGGGTGGCTACTTTGACAGCAGGGACTTCTCTTCATTTCCTAGCTCCGTGGCTATTTCAGTGACTGCATAACTTTAGGTACATCATCAATGTTTACTAAATAAACAGCCCAGCTCTGTTCCACTGCAACAGTCCAACTGCTAGGAAGCAACTGAGTTTGGCTCCTCTGCATCTCTCCTGCAGCCATAATAATTAGATAAAATATTAAATAATTACAAAGACTTGTTAAACTGGCAAACTCTGCTGATAAAAATGAGGAACATGCTTTGCTTGATACTGCTCAAATAAGCTACTCAGTCCACTCAATGCACAGTAATTATGTAACTGAAACAGAAATACGATGGTCTATTGGCAGAACTAGACAATCCACTGGCAAGTGGTAGGAGACACAATGAAGGAGTTGTTATCCCAAATTTCGTATTCTATGTTACAGCGTCAAGAGCACCTGAGCTGCACGAATTACATGAGCACCAGTCAAAAAAAGGTAATGCTTAAAGCCAGGCACAGTGATGAGCATTTACAATCTCAGCTACACAAGAGACTGAGGCAGGAGGATCTTTAGACCCAGGAATTTGAGGCTGGCCTGAGCAACATATCAAGACCATAACTCAAAAAGAGGAAAAAAACAGCTAAAGAAGAGCAGGTACAACCAACAAAATAAAATAATTGTTATAGAAATCAACAAGGCAAAGAACTGGAGACTTGGATAATATCAAAATGTCTTCTGTCATAAATCCTTTTTTTTTTTTTTTTTTTCAGACAAGGTCTCCCTTTGTAGTTAAGGTTAATCCTGAACTCACTATGTAGCCCAGGCTAGCTTCAAACTCAGCAATTCTTCTGCTTCTGCCTCCTGAGTGCTGGGCTAACAGGTCTGAGTCACCATGCCCAGCATTGTGGTATGTGGTTACTGGGGATTGAACTCAGGACCTCGCACTTGCTAGGTAGATGACAGCATCACTGAGCTAAATCACCAGCCCAATCCTTAAATATTTTTAAACTAAATGTTAAATAAACTAGCATCTCTCATTATATGCAAAAATTGCCTCAAAATTAATGAAAGCCCTCACACACACATTAAAACTATAAAACATTTAGAAGAAAATGTGGATGTAAATCTTTGTCACCAGGGTTAGGCAATAGTTTCTTACATATGACACCAGAAGCATAAGCAGCGAAAGAAAAAAAGACCACCAGACTCCATCAAAATTACAAATTTTCATGCAAATAATACCATCAAGAAAGTAAATATATGGGGCTGGGGGTTTAGCTCAGTGGTTCCGGCGCCTGTCTTGCAAGCGCAAGGGCCTGGGTTCGATCCTCGGTAACCACATACCATACTGGGTGTGGAGACTCATGCCCAGCAGCAACCAGTACCACACACCACAGTGCCAGGTGTGGTGGCTCACGCCTGTACTCCCAGCACTTGGGAGGCAGAGGCAGGAGGATTGCTGTGATGTGAGTTGGAGGCTGAGCTCAGGGCCAGCCTGAACCACAAAGCGAGACCCTGTCTCAAAAAAAAAAGAAAGAAAGAAAGTAAATATACAACCCACCAAGATGGAAAAAATTTTACAGATCATGTGTCTGAGTGACCTGTGTCAACAATATATAGACAATTCTTATAACTCCATAATAACACAGTTTTAAAATGGACAGGGGATATGACAAATATTTCCTCAAAACGATAAACATATGGCCAAAAGGCACAAGAAAGATGCTCAACATTGCCATCCACTAGGGAAAGACAAATCAAAACTGTAACGTGATACCACTCACCCCCAAACAATGTCTAGATAAAAAGATAAGTGTCAGACATGGAAAAATCTAGAATTTTCTCATACTTTATTCAAGGTAACAAAGTAGTGTGATCCATTCTGGAAAACAGTTTGGTCGTCACCATGCAACCTAGCAAGTTTACTCCCAGATACATGGTAAAGAGAATCAAGGCCCATGTGCACACGAAAACTTGTACAAAAATATTCACAGCAGTATCACTTTTAGCCAAAGAAGGGGGGTGAACCCAAGTGCACATTACCCCCATACAATGGAATTTTTTTTCAGTACAGATGACTGAACCCAGGGCCTTTATACTGAGCTACATCCAAAGCATAGTCTTTTCTTTCACTTCTTCTTCTCTTTTAGCCTTCCTTTCCTTTCTTTCTCCTTGCCTTCTTTTTTCTCTCTTCCTTCCACCCTTTATATTTTGAGAGAGTCTCACTAAGTCATGAAGTTGGCCAGGCTGAGCGCAAACTTATGACCCTCCTGCCTCAGCCTCCTCAATATGGGATTAAAGGAATGCACCACCATATCCTGCTTGTAGTATTGGAATACGATTGACCAACAAAGAAGAAATGAAGTCCTGATACATGCTACAACATGAAAGAACCTCAAACAGATATGAAGTGAAAGAAGACAGCTCTAACAGGCTACCTACTGCTGCATACTCCACTGACATGAAATGTCCAGAAAGCACAGGCTGGAAAAGTTAGACAAAATGTGGACCAACTGCTAACAGATATGGGGTTTCTTTGTGGGGTAATGGAAATGTTCCCAAATGTAAACTAGAAATGTCCAACTATGAATATATTAAAAACCACTGTAGGGTACTCTTCAGATGGGTGAATTTTACGGCTTGTGAATTCTATCAAGATTTTAAAGAAAAATAATCTAATGTAATGTTTCTTAAAAGAAATGTTGCCAGCCACCTAGAAGTCCATAAATCTTCAAAATCTAAGCACCAGATTACTTGCTGCTCTCCTTAAATAGACAGGCTCATTAGAAAAGAATTAAGGAGAAAGGTCTGGGAAATCAGCAATGCGGGCTTACATTGATAATCAACGGACATACCTACATATAAGAGCCTTTACCATCCTATACAAAATCACCCAAAACTCTTTTATGAAATTTGGAAAATTGGGCAGCTAATGGAGATATAAATACACTCAAGTCTATCTATATAAAAAAAAAATGTTGGCCACCAGAACAGGAAAATAGTGAGCCATGCATGTTTTCACTAATGCATGAGCTAAAACACCTCTGACCATTAAAGAAAGAGAAAGTGAACTGATACCGAGGGGTGAGAGGACGGCAGGACCTTCTTCCATAAATATCCGTTCTGCTCAGTGAACTGTCAAGAGATGTCTGCACATACAAGTTTGTTTTATCATGCAGTCTTCCTCACCAAGATTAATGATTTTTCTGTCATTATCTTTTAATATATTAAATAATGAATTACCACATTTCCCCCAACCCATCCAAGCCTAAGGACTACCAGCATACTTTCTATACATTTCCTACCAGTAGAATCATGTAATACATAGTCTTTTATGACTGCTTCTTTCAGTATAAACCAGTCAAGGTACAGGCTACTAAATGTGGCAAGCAAAGTCTTGGGAACATATTTAAAACAATTTCAATAGTTAGCTCACAATACAGGTGGTCAGTATACATACTTTCTCCACCCAAAAGTATGTATGAAATTCACAGAACATTTTCTCCTAAACTAATACTAATGGAGGAGGCACCATACTCCCTATCTGTCTAGCCATGTATCTTCTGCCAGCCTCATGATTTCGGAAAGAAACTAACCTTAAAACTACTAGTGCGAATAAAAGCATTAACGGCCTTCACAAAAAATCTCTAACATTTAGTAACCAAGTATGCAACTCTCCAACATTTCAATGAAACCTATGTCACAAGGTGATTTGTCATAAAAATGCAACAAGTTCGCCTTAGCCTCAGTTCAAGTTATGATATATAATAGCTTCTAAAAGCCCTAAGCTTTTTAAGGAAACTAGTAATTTGTGTGCCTTGTTTTTGTTACTATTTCTGTTAATACCAAAATGTTTAAAAGTTAATAAAAATTATAATCTTCCAGAGGAAACACTGGCAATTTAAGGATGAAATAAAGAATAAATAATCACACACTGCAACCGAAGATAATCCTACACTCTTATTTATGTTCTTGGTTATTTTAAGAAATTCTTATCTCTTTTTTTGACACCGCTGATGGTTCTTTTTAAATCAAGATAAATACTAAGTGTAAGTACTGAGAATACTGACGATGGAAAACTTAAGTAATTTGTCTCAGGTCACCTAAGCAGCCCGGTTTAAGAGCCCACTTATCTATTCCCCCTCCCAGAAAACAAACCTCAGCAAATGTCCTTTATTCTTTCTTCTAAACTCCTCCAGGGCGGGTAACAGCACAAAAATGCCTGCCCACAGAGCTTATACTTCCTTATGAACTCAACTCCACATGGTAGGGAACTTCCCCTGAGATTCAAACCTAAATGTTTCTGTAAAAAGTTTAAAAAGCAAATAGAAAAAGGATCTGTTACCCTTCTTTAAGCCTAGGGAATAGGTTAATTTGCATTTTTATAACATGCTACTTACTTGTAAGCAATTCCCTGAAATGTATGACTACTTAAAATGCCAAATATTAGATACATAGCATATAAAATTCAGGCCTAAACCAACCTAAAACAAGCAAGCTCCAGGAAAAAAAATATTGCTGAATAATAGTAAAATTACATTTCCTTTACATACTATGTCTTGACAACACTTTTGATGCTTTTCCCCAACACTTATCACCTCCATCTCACCACTTTCCATATATTCCAAATCACTCTGAGGACTCTACCCACCAATACAGGATTTCAGATCTTAAATGGTTCCTACTGACCACATATACAACTCCATCACTGCTTATTTATTTTGAATCAAGTAGGGAATTTCCAGTGTTTCCTACGCATCGAAGGTTCCCACAATCTTCTTTATTTTCAGAGTCTACCAGGCAAACCTCCTTATTAGCCACATGGGCTATTGTATAACTCACTGATAGAGCCCTTGTCTACTAGCACACATACGGCAGAAGGCTCAAACTTCCACGCTGCAAAACAAGTGAATCTTGACATATTTACTAAACCATTTGCAGTCAGATATCTAACCTGGGGCATTCAAGACAATTTGGGTTTTCTTCTATTATCAAATAAGTTAAAATTATCCGTGTATGACTATTACAAATCCCTTCTTTTGGCTGGAGATTCAGCTCAAGTGGTACTGTGCCTACTTTGGAAGCACAAGGGCCTGAGTTTGATCCCCAGTACCACAAAGTAAAAAAAAATTCTTTCTAGTTTGATCTCACCAATACTTGATACTTGATTTCACTACCATAAAAATGTACAACACTTTATAATATACATTTATTCTTCTCTTTAAGAGGCACCAGCAGTTTTTACTTATATGTAAATATGTAGTCTGTATTCAAGTGGGAGTCTTTATTTGCATGAAATACAGAGGCTTTTTCTAGATAAAACATACCACGTGTATTACAAGAACACAGATGAAGAAAACACTAATTTCTTTTTTTAAAAAAACAACAGAGTAAAGATCAACAGGGAAAGAATGGTCTTTTCAACAAATAGTGCTGAACAACTATATATCCATTCACAAAAATATGAAACTGCACCTTATCTGAGAACATGCACATAAATTAATTAATCTTAAACCTAAACTACGAGATGAAACTATGAACTCTAAGAAAACAGTGATAAACCCTGATTACCTTGGATATGCAAAGCACTGAATATAGGGCCAGAGATTTAGCTCAGTGATTCTAGTATCTGCCTGGCAAGGTCCTGAGTTCAATCCTGAGCATCACATACCACATATCACAATGCCATTTATGGTGGCTCATACCTGTAATCACAGCACTCAGGACGCAGAGGCAGGAGGACTGCTGTGAGTTTGAGGCTAGCCCGGGCTACACAGTGAGTTCAGGATAGGAAAGGAACAATTAGTACTTGCAGATGACATGATATTCTACATAAAGATCACAAAAACTCCACTACGACTTCTAGATTTAATGACCAAATTTAGTAGAGTAGCTGGATGTAAAGTCAACACTCAAAAATCAGTATCATTGCTGTACACATACTCAATGAGAGAAAAATCAGGGAAACACCACCTTTCACAATATCTCAAAAAAAAAAAAAAGAAATACTCAGGAATCAATCTAACAAAGAGAGTAAAAGACCTTTACATTGAAAACTACAGTATTCTAAAAAGGAGATCAAAGACAATATCAGAAAATGCAAAGATATCTTTGACTCCCAAAATAGTTATACAGATTTAATGCAATTCAAGTCAAAACACCATTAGCATACCTCACAGAACTCAAGAAAACATTTCTAAAATTCACCTGGAACCAAAACAAACTTACAACAGCTGAAATAGTTCTGGATAGCAAAGGCAAGGCAGGGAGCATCGTGATCTCTGACTTGAAGAGTCTGGGATCAATGGAACAGATTACGAGATGCAAAAATAATTCCAAACACACACAGCCACCTTAACTTTGACAAACGGGGCAAACACCGTCGCTGGAAGAAAGACAGCTTCTGATAAATGGTGCTAGGACAAATAGTTTTCCATATGCAGAAATTTTAATTAGACCCATGTTCCTTGCAATGCACTAAACTAAAATCGTAATGCATCTAATATTTAAATATTGAAACAGAAACACTAAGTATGCTGGAAGAGAGGATAGGTAGAACTCATGAAGATGCAGGTGTAGGCAAAGACTTCATGAACAAAACTCTGGATCACAAGGGAAAAACTACCAAAAAATCAACAACTGGGATCTCACCTTAATAAAAAAGCTGTTGCATAGCAAAAGAAATCACCAACAGAAGTGAAAAGACAACCCACAGAGCGGGAAAAATAATTTAGCTCGTTGTTCCACAGACAAAAGACTTACACAAAAACTGAAAAAATTCGATCTCCCAAAGGTAAATGTCCAGTCCAAAAATGGGCCTCAGAGATGAATACACACTTCTCAGATGAGGTAAAAATGGTAAATATATGAACAAATGTTCAACATCACTGGTCATTTGAGAGATGCAAATTAAAATAATGCTGAGATTCCATCTCACTCCAGAAAAAATAATTATCAAGAACTCAACCAACCACAAATCCTGGCAGGGCTGCAAGGAGAAAGGAACCCTTCTCCACTGTTGGTAGGAAGGTAGACTGGTATAACCACTGTAGAAATCAGTGCGGAGAGTCCTCAAAAAAACTAGGATTGGAGGTCCCATTTGACCTATCTATTTCTCTTCTTGGTATCCTCCTAAAGCCAAAGAATTAAAAGCATATACCATAGCAGGGTATGTGCATCCATGTTTATAGCAGCAGATCTGTAGCAGCTAAATCCTGGAAATAATCCAAATGCTCATCAACCAATCAATGGATAAAGATGTGAGTTTTTCTTTTTTTTGAGACAGGGTCTCGCTTTGTAGTTCAGGCTGGCCCCAAGCTCAGCCTCACACTCACATCACAGCAATCCTCCTGCCTCTGCCTCCCGAGTGCTGGAATTACAGGCATAAGCCACCACACCTGGCACTGTGGTATATGGCACTGGTTGCTGCTGGGCATGAGTCCACACCCAGTAGTGTATGTGGTTACTGGGGAATCGAACCCAGGCCCTTGCGCTTTCAAGACAGGCGCTGGAACCACTGAGCTAACTCCCCGGCCCAGGTTTTTCTTTTTTTAATACAATGGAGTACTACTCAAAGGATAAACAAGACGTTCCTAGGTAAGTGGATGCACCTTAAAACTATACTGTGAAATTAGACACACGTGTAAACATCATACTGTTTCTCTGCTATAAGAAACAGTGTAGAGGGGCCAGGGATTTAGCTCAGTGGTTCCAGTGCTTGCCTAGCAAGCGCCAAGTCCCAAATTCAATCCCCAGTACCACATACCACATAGGCTTGGTGCCTCACACCTGTAAGCCCAGCACTTGGGAGGGAGAGGCAGGAGGACTGCCTTGAGTTCAAAGCTCGCCTAAGCCACAAAGTGAGTTCAAGGCCAGCCTGAACTAAAAAGAGAGACCCTGTCTCAAAAAAACCAAAGTAATGGTGTAGAAATTGGCTATCCATCTCATTATTTCAACAGATATTTTTAAGCAACACTATAACAAGGTGGTTCACATAATGAAAAAAATCCACAATTTCCTTGGATCTCCTTTCAGTACCACTAAATATCAGTTGTACTTTTTTGGTAATATCAATACAAGAACAATTTTAACTTTTTCCACAATTGCCATCATCTCAAGCATGACTGTTTTGTTAAAGCTATAAAACCTAAATAAAGGTATGTTCAAATACGAATCTTGTTAGTGGTACAGCAGCCACCATTCGTAGCTCCCCCAAAGCCTCCAATGACCATAGGGAATGCCCAACTTAGACCAAAAAACAAAGTCTGTACATGTGTTGATCCACAGCACCTGCACCAAGCAGTTAAGTGCCCTAAGAAGACTGCTTCAAAAGAATCACAGATGCAGGCTTTAAGGCATGCTTTGATCCTGGTGAGATCAACAAGAATTGTTAATAGGCTCACACCAGCCTGGACTGAAAGGAACTGTTATTTCAAAATGAAGAGAGGCTTCTGGGCTTCCAACTTCAACAGGCAGGCTGAAGATGCTGCTCAGCTGCAAATGAAAGTCATTTCTTGGGGAATGTGATCTCAAAGAACAGAGACAAAAGCAGAAGAAAACAAGAGATAAGGAGATCATTTCCAGGTATCAGCAGCAAGTTCTAATCAAAGAACCTCACTGCCACCAGAGTAGAGAAGCCTACTTTTAACAGTGTGTGCCTGGCTACATTTCAGAACTGCTTAGGACCAACAACTGCAAAACGCCACCCACCCGCCTCCATTTTAAAGGGATTGTCTGCTAAGGTTCTCCAGTACCTGTCTCGCCATTTTACGTTATTGTTTCTTCTCAGCTCAGAGGTCTTTGTAATACTGGCACAGTCTCTCCACGTAAGGCAGAGTCTAATTCTTTTTTCTTTTTTAATCTAAGATTACCTTGTGACCAACGAATGCAGCCCAAGTGACATGTAACTCAAGCAGCCTTGTAGCTTTGGCTTTGCCCTCTCAGAACACAGACACCATTCTGTTAAAAAGCCCAGGCTGTACCTAGTAAAGGACTCAAGAAAGAGAACCCACTGCTGCCTCCACTGACTGCTCAGGAGTATGAGCAGAAACCAGAGGCACCAGGACTTGAGGGAGGACATCAAACAGTCCAGTTAAGCTGTCAGACAACAGAAGCCAACTGATTGGCTCTGGCAACAGTACTGTAAGGACAGAAAGAGGAGAACACTGCCAGCTGAGTCTAGCTCAAGTGACAAAAATCACAAACAACTGTTTTAGGCCACTACATTTTGAAATTGTTTCATGCCAAAAGGTAACTGAGATGGGGTAAACAATAGAATATCTTCAATGGGAAGCATTGTAATTTCATTAAATATAATTAGAAACATATATGGTTTTTAAAAATATTAACCTGAAGAAAAGACAGTAAGAATTCATGTAGTTGTCATGAATGTAAGACAATTAGATTATTTGCTACATTCATTAATGTCTCAAATTACCACTGAAAAATTTAGTTATCAGAACGCAATTATTATTATAAAGAAAATCCTCAGAATCCTTTCCTCGGGCTATCCAATCTTCCAACTGAAAAATTTAAATGGATAGAGGAACAAAGTCAACTTATTATATCACTGTAAATGTAAGTGAAATATGACGGTTGACATCTTTGATGTTATAAAAGGAAAACAAATGGCATTATGGTCTGCATGTTTGTGTCCCCCAAATCCACAAGCTAAACCCTATTCACCAAGGTGATATCAGAAGGCGGCCCTCTGGGAAGCAATCAAGCCTTCCAGAATCGCATGAATGCTCTGTAAAAGGGTCCCAGACAGCTACGTTCTCCTGCACTCGGGAAAGACACACAGAAGGCAGAGTCTCTGAGGATACTGAACCTACTAGCACCTAAATCTTGGACTTCCAGCTCCATTCATTTCTGTTGGTTATAAATTACCCAGTGTAATGTGTTTTATTACAACAGGCTGAACAGATTAAGACAAATTATCAGCAACCTTGATTTATGGGCTATATTTCAATGACATCATTTTAATTTTTAACTTCAATTAAACTCAGGATGCCACAGAAACTCCTACAACTTAAAATATAAATGAGAATGCTAAAGTATAGGCTATTTTTAAAAGATTACAGTAATCACTTCTCCCATCCTCAGAGTATAAATTTTATGAATTCCAATAACACCTGAAATCAAAATTTACATATAATTTTTTCCTAATCATACCTATGATAGTCTAACTTATAAATTAGGCACTGTAAGAGATTAACAACTAAAAACAGAACAATCATAACAATGCACTGTGATTTAGCTTAATTATAACTTACTATTGTAGAGTTTTCAATTTAATATTTTTCATAAGCAACTGACTATGAGTAATGAAGTAACAGGAAGAGAAACCAGGAGTACATGGGGAATACGGTATTTTAAAAGTAAAATTAATTTTGAAGCCAATACAAAATGAGACACTGTACTCATCCTTAATATTAAATTCTTCTACAGAGGAGATTCGGGTGTAATGTCAAAGCACTAGACAACCGTGACCTACTCTAGCACAGTGACCTATCGAAAGGACTGACTTTTAACCACAGTTCCCTGACTCTGATCTACCAGCATTCTAAAAGGTCCAAAAGGAACACAGGAACTTCACCAACTTAATACTAACGACAAATATTAGCATCTAATGAAAACCACTGCACAGTGAACATTTTCTGCATGATAAATGTGCATTAATCGAATCCTATTAACAATAGAGTAGACTGCTTATTCCATTACAAAGAATAGTAAAGTGAGGTCTAAACAAGTTAAATAAATTCCCAAGGACTTACAGCTGGTTAGTAATAAAATCAGGATCAA
The DNA here is from genome assembly GCA_004026965.1 of Petromus typicus. Taxonomy (NCBI): domain Eukaryota; kingdom Metazoa; phylum Chordata; class Mammalia; order Rodentia; family Petromuridae; genus Petromus; species Petromus typicus. Next base: position 13,035 of record PVIR01013112.1, on the reverse strand, counting down.
ATCTAGATTTTGTAAGTTTTAACCCAAGACTTTTAAACCCTACCCTGATTACTTCTCCATAAGAGCGCCAGATCTAAACTCGACAAAAAAAATCAAAGCTCACACATTGGGCAACTAGTACTGCAAAAAAAGAAGAAGAAGAAGAAGAAAAGAATTGATTCCTGCAAAAAATCTTACAACAGCTAAAAGAATCAAGCAAACCACGTAGTTTTATCCCCTAATGAGCCTGTATTCAAAAACTGTTTTCATGACAATGGACCAAATAAAGGTAAAATATTTGTAAAAGTTACCTAATATGACCAGTGAAGCAAATGAAACCTTAAAGAACAAATAAACCAATTAAAGTTACTTAAAAAGTTAGATGGAGATCAAATGTGAACTAGCAAACAAGACTGAAAAGAAAAATTAGTCCAGGAACTTAAGTATCATAACTTAAAAAAAAAAAATCTCTTTTACATAAAAGGAAGCAAAAGTAAAAGAAAGTAGGGCATTAGTGGTGCATGCCTGTTACGCCTTGTTACATGTCCCCTCAAAGCCTTATGTTGCCAGAGGTGCAGCTTTTCAGAAGCAGCTGGATCTAGGGTGTGTGATCCTGGAATTAAGGATGTGATGCTGGGGTTGATTCAATGCTAGGACTAAGGGTGCCCCTCCCTGCCTGTGAACGGTGGGTAGCCTGGATAGAATATAAGAGACTTCTCCCTTGCTTCTTCACTATGCCATTTTGCTGCCTTCTCCCCACCATGAGCTATTTCTCTTCAATGCCCCCCTGTATGCCACCTTACCTTGGAACCATTCAACTATGGACTGCAAGCTCTACACACTTTAAGCTAAATAAACACTGCCTCCCTTAACTTTGGGTATTGGGTATTTTGTCTCACCAACAAGGAAAGTAACTAAGACATCTGTAATCCTAGCACTCTAGGAAGCTGAGGCAAGAGGGTCTCAAGTTTAAGGCCAGCCTGAACAATGTAGTGACTTAGCAAGACCTTGTCTCAAAGTTTAAAAAATAGAATTTCTAAAGAGCTGAAGATGTAGCTCAGTGTCAGGGTCTAGGACTCCTAGTACCCCCCAACACACTCACACGCAAAGGTAAAGGAAAAAGAGATTGTGCTAAAATGTAAACTTTGTTTTGAGAAGAGGGAAGACAGCTGGATACAAATGGCAAGAGGGAGGTACATGGACTAATAGAACGATTATGCAGAATATGTGTATAACTGAATCTCTAGACCCTCCAAGCATTTCGGTGGATCTGAATAAATTGTACCTTAGGTGCAACCAGTCACAAAATATAAAAAAGGTTTGTATTTTTACACTGCAATGGATCAACACTTAAAACTTTGGGTTCATAATTAGTACAGCAATCCTCGGGAGTGTTAAAAACAGTAAAATTCATGGCAACACCAGGTGTCATAAAACAGCAGTCTGGGCTAACAGGATAATAGCTGCCCTTCCAAGAGAACTTAGTACGAAGCGGGCCAGGAAAATGGATGATCAAACAGAAAAATAGATAGCATCAGTCAACTATCGAATTAGGAAAAGCTAAAGGTTCCTTAAAAATATTTTAAAATAACATTCATTTGGCAAATCATGAGATATCCCTTTAAGATGTCTATGATTTAGGAGTAACTCAATTTCCCACAACATAGAAGTGAATCCAACACCAACAACTTCTAAGGAGTTAAAAATTCTCCTTAAAAAATACAACTAAATCACTGAAAAACATCTATCTGAATGTTACTGGCCAGTTGCAACGCGTCTTTCTAAATGACATCGGGGGCAGTGGAATGGCGATTGAGTCTCTTCTAGATTTCTACAAACTGACTTGTCAAGTATAACCTGCCTAAGACAACACTCCATGAAATTATCAGATCTCTTCCAGGATTCTCAATAAGAGAGAAAACTGAGAGTAAAAAATATATATACATATATGTAAACCTAACACACCAGAAGTGACCCTGGTGTGGCCACAAATTACCGCTACCATTTCATTTTGCGTGACTACTAATTAAAGACACCATTGCAGACAGCCAGGGGAAATTAAGAAACAACTAACTTAACCAACAGTTGGATGCAAATTAGACTTGTTAGGCAGTTACGCTCATTAGAAACCCCGAGTACCTTTACAAAGACAGCTGAGTGCATTAATTTAAGGGCAGATAAGGAACCTCTTAGCCGCCTTCCCCGGTTTCTGCGCCAAACCCTTTCCAAACTGAGGATGATAAGGTCGATCCAGGAAGCCAAGCAGCTCCTGCGGGAAATGGTATCCTCGAGCCGCCCAGAGCGCCGGTGACGCACTAGCAGCCTTGGAAAATCTCCCCTCCTTTCCCTCTGGAGGAAAGGCTAGGTGGGAAGATGTCGTCCGCATGCACTATTGTTTTCCACGTACGTCTATTAACCTAAGCTTTGATATCAGTCTCCTCAACCTCGGCCGGACGGGGAGGGGCCAGGGCAGTGCCGCTGGCAGCCCCTGCGCGCAGCCCAAGTTTAAAATAATAAAAACACTACCTGCGTGCGCGCCGCGCACTGGGCGCCCTCGCCTCTCCGCCTCCGCGGCCGCCGCGGGTCCCCATGACAACCCCGCCTCCCCAGCCGCCCGCCTCGGACGGTCCCGAGTGGCCATCACCTCCCAGGCCCCCGGGCGCGGCGCGGCCCCGGGCCGGCGGGCGGGCGCGACCTCCGGGCCCCGCGTCGGCAGGTGCGGCGGGCGAGCTCCGACCCGAGCCCAGCGCGGGCGCGCGGCCCAGGGCGACGCCGGCGGCCCAGCCTCGCCAGCGGTGCCGAGACGCGCGGCCCACGCTCACCTTGAACGGGTTGTTGAGATCCGGGTCCGCAAAGGGGTTACTGTCAAAGTCCGACATCTCCCCGGCGCTCGGCGTCACCGGAGCCAGGCGGAGAGAGCCAGACCAGGCGAGGCCGCCGCCCCCCTGCGCGCTCACGTCGTCGTCGCCGCAGCGCCGCTCTCCGAGCCGCTGGGGCCGCCCCGCCGGCCGCGCACTGCGCATGCCCGCCCCGCGGCCGCCCGCGCCTCCTTCCCGTCCTCCGCACCGGATCCAGCGCCGGGCTTTGGCTGCGACCGCGTCGGTCGGGAGCCGAGGGAGCCGAGCACGCGCGGGGCCGCTCGGGGCTGAGCGGCCGGCCTGGCTCTGTCCCGACCTGCGCTCCGATGGAACCCAGCGGGCTCCACTCGAGGAGAGCGGTGAGAACCGAAGCCAGCGGAGAGGGGCGGAGCCCAGGACGCGCCTCGCTGGAGTGCTCTGTACCGGCTTCGGCGCCTCCCGCGGGGTCTCTGCGCCACGGCCCGGGTGTTCTCCCAGTTCTCCCTCTCGGGGTCGTGAAAATCCCGGAGAACTGGCTCCAAGGAAGTTTGGGAAAGAGGTTGCGATCCAGCCCCTGCTCCCATCATTCGGTGCACGGAGAGGTGGGCAGGGCCCTGAGATCAGGAGCCTCAGTATCAGGGCCCCAAAAGATGCTCCCCTTTCTTCCAGGCATTTGGGGAAATACCTACACTTACATACGCGCGCCTCCTGGTTTTTGCCTCTTCTCCACGCCAGGAATGAGATATACAAGCTAAAGTGTTTAAGGAATTCGTGTGCATCTTTCCTTTAGTGACACCTGAATTTGACAGTATAGCTTTCTCTGCTTTTATCTTCTTGCAAGATAAAAGATGAAAGCACTTAATTAGAAGACCCACTATTATTTTGTCTTGGTGATTGCCTAAGAATTGGCAGAATCTAGCCAGGTATGGTGATGCACACCTGTTGTCATCCCAGTACTAGGAAGGTTGAGGCAGGAGGATCACATTGAGTTTGAGGCCAACCTAGACTATGTAGTGAGTTCAGCCCAACCTGGTCCGCATAGCAAGGCCCTGTCTCAAAGAAATTGGAAAAATCAGGTTTAATCCTACTTGGCCTTTTGGGAGGATTGCACTATGCAGAGTTTCCTAGGAAATGATACTTTCTTGGAAATGTGAAAACAACCTAGAGATGGAGAAAAATAAACCACAAATGCTGTCATCTGCCTTTGACAGATTCAGGTTGGCGTGAGAAGCAGCTGCTTGTGGATGGCTGACTGAACATGTCAACTAGTGAGTGACAACAGACGAGGCTGATGCTGGCAGAGCTGTATCAGTCTACATGTCAACACCAGCAGCAACACGCTTGTGCTCGTCATCAGTAAGTGCTCCGTGCCTGGTTCATTAGTCCATTCTCAAAAGATGCTGGGTTTAAATCCTAATTCTGATAGCTACTACTTCGTGCTGCTCGCTCTCCTCTCAGTCTGTAAATAGTTATGCAAGAATCAAGCGAGATAATCCTAGAAACATTCCCTACGTGTATATTAAGTTAAAGAGATTATCCCAGATTCCCAAGTAGACATAATGTAATCACGTCAGTCCTTAGAGGTGGAGTAGGAAGACATAATGATGGCTTCGCAGGTGGAGGGAGGGGTCATGAGCTTCCTGAGCGGCCTCTGGAAGCTGGAAACCCTCAGCTGACAGACAACGAGCACATGCACTTATTGGACCTGTAACCTCAAGGAATGGAATTCTGCAGGGATCTAAGTGAACGTGAAAATGGATTCTCCTCCAGAACCTCCAGCAAGGAAAGAAGCTCTGCTGGCTCCTTGATTCTGCCTTATAAAGACCAATTATGAGACTTCTGACCTACAGAAAATAAGATGGCAATGTGTGTTGTTTCAAGCTTCTAAATACATACTGATTTGTTGAGAGCTAAGAAAACACTGATGAAGAAACCGAAGGACGTATCAGTCAGCTATCTGACCTCCAAGAAAATTTCTAAGCAGCAGAGCCTTCAACTCAAGGGAAAATGCGAAGAGACTACAGGCAAAGGAAACGAATATCATTTGTGTTAGTTACTTTTCTCTTGTTACTAAGACAAAAATACCCAACACCCAAAGATGGAGAGGAAGAGGCTTATTTGGCTTATGGTTCATAGACATTTTGGTCCATAATGAACTGGCTTTGAGGTTGGGATGGCAAACACAGGGTTAAAAAAGAACATGACTTCCACAAGGCAGCAAGATAACAAGAGAAGTTCTAACAACCTCTTTCTACCCTTTTTATCTTATTCAGACTACAGAGATTGGAGTGGTGCCAAACTAATCACTCATGTATAGTGGTTTGGTAATCACACACCCTTAACCCTAGCGTCACACACTGCAGATTCAACTGCTTCCAAAAAAGAAAGTCCCACCTTATCCGCATAAGGCTTTGGGGGACATTTAAACACAAACCATCACACCATTGAAGACTCTCATGTTCCACAACTTTTAACTAGCTCTGTAAATAATACGGAGGTGACTTTTTGGAAAGAAAAGAAACATATAAACCATCTCTTTTTAGCTGTGGAGTTGATATTTATTAGAGATCAGATGGGAAGGCTGAGGCCTAAATGGCCTCCTCCGCGAGCCCTGAGGAGACGGAAGGCAGGAAACCATGCTACACACCTCAGGGAAAAGCAAAAACACCTGAGGTGACGTCGTTTACTCATAAAAGTACTGTGGAAGGTGGGAGACAGATGAATCTTGTGGAACTCTACTTGTTCACACCTGTGTCTAAGTGAATAGAGCCAAGATAGCCAGTCATTTGGGGGCTCTATGTTGAAGGGAAGAGGAGCTCCCTGGCCCCCCAGATTTTAACTTGTTTCTGTGTCTCTTCGCTCTTTGATTAGGTTTGAGCCTAGCTCCTACGCTGGTTCCTATCTTTTCTTCCCCCTCAGAAGCCAACAAATCAATGACAAAGGATGTATTTGTCTTCTTAGTCTGGCCCCGCCTCCATTCTGCTGCCACTCCTCTAGGAAGGCTTTCCTGTTTATCATCGCGACCCACTTTCATACTCTTGGAGTATTACTCTGTCCTGTACCTGATGCCTTCGTTTAATATCTCTCTTATTTGAACATAGCTCCTAGAAGGCAGCAATTATATATTTTTCAACACTCTGACTCCAACATCGGACAGTTCTACCAAGATGGGGTGTGTGGATTCATGGTTAGATGCCACAGATTGAGCTGGGCCTCATCATCTTTGCTTTTTTTTTACCAAGACATCTTTTGATTAGTTCTCATGTTGTTGCAAATATTAATTTGGATTGCTTCTTTGCAAACCTTTATCAGATGTTGGAGAAACACTGAATTCATTACTATGTTATTTGAGTCCTTCTTATGGTCCCAACCTGTGCTTCCAGCCCTATCCCTCCTGCTCCAGGTCCCTAGGACTATTTACTTATACACTTGCATCCACTTTACCCTATTTTTTTTTCAAACTTGAGATCTTGAAGTTCAGTCCTCTAATGGGTCATAAAACCAGTTGAGAGGTCTTTCAGTAGCACATTTTTTTTAAAAGGACAGAAAATATCTAAGCAAATGGTACACACCGAACATCAGGTTCATAAAACTTCTGTTGCAATTGTGTGTGTTTCACACTTAAAATTTCTTACTGTTGACGCAGCTGTAAATGGAGAACTTCTAAAATGCTAGCTTGATGTTTTTTGTTGTTGTTGTTGCTGGCTTTTGTTATTCCCAGTATTTATCACAGTGTGTGGCATAAAATTATGACTTATTTGTTGAATTTGTTGAGCAAAGGGCATTTGGGAATGAAAGACTGCAGAGCGACACCAATGGCACAGAGGCCAGAGCTGTGGCTCCCTCTTAGTCCAGAGAGTGAGCTCTATTCTCCCACAGTGCCACGAGGAAGCACCTGGGCAGACAGAGATGCTTGGCTTCCGATGGTAAGTTTCCCCTGATGCCTCCTGGTCAGCACATGAGCTACTGTGGAACACTTGAGTCAAGGACTTCAGCCTTGGTGATGGCGGAAATAGAAAGGTTCAGCGCTGAGGGCAGGACCAGGATGAAGCCAGGAAGGTTTGGGGATCGCTGGCACCACTAGTGTCCCCACCCCCACTCCCTTCTTAGCAAGTTAAGGCAAGAACAGAGAACCACCGTGGATTGTAGGAATTTGGAATTGTTTCTTGGGGTGAGGGATGGTTTTTGCTTCCCTTTATGGTGCTTGTTGTCCATTTGTTTTGTAGAAAGTTTGGGGCTGAAACCCAGACCCTTGAGCATGCTACCCAAGAGCTTTTCCACTGGGCCACACTCATCGCCCCAGTGTGGGGGTAGGCTCTCTCCTCTGCTGCTGCGGTGGTTTGGTGTGGTTTGTTCTCCTTCCAGGCTTGGGCGGTAAGGCCTGGTCCCCAGTGTAGTCATGTGTGAAGTAAGGCCGGTCGCAGGAAGTGGTGAGGTCTGTGGAGACACTGCCCTTGTGAGGGATTAATGCGGTTCTCACAGGACTCCAGTTTTTCTGGCTTCCAGTCTTCCTTGTCACCTCTTCCACACACAGCCCTGCCACTGTGACTCCTCTGCCATGATCCCTTACCTATATGCCATGAATATAAAGTTATTGTTCATGCCCATAAATGGTGAACTCTCGACTAATAATTGTGAGTGACTGACTGAGTCTATGTCTCTCTCTCTCTTCAATGTAAACTTCTAAAGGCAGGAAGGGATTTCATCTTGACTCCTTCCCTTCCAGGGCTGAGCACAGCCTCCAGTTCATTAACAATCACTCAACAAATAATTGTATTTACTATGAAGATCTCTTAGCTTAGAAGGAAAGGTTGCCAGCTAACATCTTCTGACAGGGATGTCCACAGGTAAGATTGGAGGCAGCCATTTTGGAAGTCAGTACAAAGAACACTGTGCAGCTGTTATGATAGCTTCTGGATGAAAACTCTAATTAAATGATGATTTCATAGAAACACTGTGGAATCTTTTCAACTGCCATGGGTCATGCCTGTCACACCAGTAATTCTTGTAGTCCTAGCTGCTTGGGAGCCTGAGCCTGAGGAGGATCATATAGGCCAGAAGTTAAGAGATCAGTTTGCAGCCACATAGTGAGACTCTACATAAAAAAAAAAAAAAAAAGACATGGGTTAATGAAATGCAACAAACAATCAATTTAGTCCATTCAGGCTACTGTAACAAAATATGTTACACTGAATAATGTATTAAAGCAGTAATTTATGGCTCGCACTTCTGAGAGCTGAGTAGACCAGGATCAAAGCAATAGCAGCTTTGCTGTCTGGTAAGAGCTTCCGGTTTCCTGTTCAACATGTTAGACTGAACTGGCCTCAGTTTTTCTTTTAACAGCTTGGCAAGAGCAAACAAGCTTCCTTGGACTTTTTTTATTTTTTATCTTTTGTAGTACTAGGGGTTGAACCTAGCGCCTTTAGTCTGAGCTATATCACCAGTCTTTTTCTCTTGAGTCTTTATTGTGAGACGGAGTCTCACTAAGTTGTGAAGTTGCCCAGACTGGTTTAAAGCTTGCTGTCCTTCTGGCTCAACCTCACATAATGCTGGGTTCCCAGCATGTGCCACCGCATGGATCTTTTGATAAAGCCACTGATCTTGTTCCAAGGGCAGAGACCTCAATCCTCCTTAGTCACCAATTCCCCATCCATTAAAATGATTGTACTCAGGATTGTTTCAAATATGAATTTTGGGGAGACATAGCTTTGAGACTGTAGTACTCTCAGGCTGCTCTGTGCCTCCTCTCAGCAAGATGCTCCCAGAAAAACTACCTGTGGTTCTCATGGATCCTTTGCTCCCTAAACAAACTCACCTACTCTGCTCTTTCCCTCATACAATCCTTCCCCCTACTTCAAAAGAAATTGGTAACCTCTGGTTCCAAGATTCCTTCATAGAGTTCACGCCAACTTGCATCAGCTTCTTCAATCTCTGCTGCCACTTTCTTTTTAGTCTATTAGTCAGCATGGCACCAGCTAGTTAATTCTCCTCTTGAGCGGAATCAGAGTGGCCACTACTGTTGACACTGGCTGGCCAAACTAAAAGTCTCCACTCGACCATTTTTCCACTCAGCTCTCTCCCTAAAACAGATCTCCAACAAGTTACACAACAGTCAAGGAGTCCCAGCCCTTCACCTGTGGCCACTCAAGTTGGCAACCTCAGTTCCCCGCTGAGGACAGACAAATTCACTGCTCTGCTGCTACAGACAGACCTCCTTCTTCCCCAAACTCAACCCCCCTTCACAACTCTGCTATCTGTCTCACCTGATGGAGATCCTCCAACACACTATTTCTCTACCCTCTCTAAGTAGGTATCTATTGAATTCACCAGTTTTCAAGATCAATAAACTCACTGGCTTCTGCTGTGCCTCAAAACTGGAGGAGTTTAAACCTGCAAATAATATGGAGGTCCCCCACTCTGTCTTGGGTACTTTTCTAACACCCCTTCTTCTAGGGCTTGTATCTGTTCTCACCCTGCCTGATTTGATTTATTTCAAGGATTTTCACAGCAACAGGGTTACAGTCATCTCTCAGGCAGTCACTAAGGACACAAAGGGAGCCCTCCTCCTCCTGTCTTAAGATGCCCCCTCTCTGCCCCCATCAGCCAGAGGAAGCCAGAGAACTCCATACTCACTTTCTTTTTCCAACCATGGAATCTGGAATGAAAGGATAAGACCACTGGTATCATAGCTAGATCACAACTAGTTTAAGTCTCAAGATTTATGGGATCTTGACAAGAGTCAAAAATGAGGAAGGCAGAGCTGCCCCCTCCACCCCCAGATGACCAAGGTTTACAGGCCCTTGTTAAAACAGTGAGCTCCAGCAGACAAACACATGCAGGCACGACAGCCCAGTGGCTCTGCTATGCTGCCCAGACTCCCAGGCTAACTTAGAGAACAGTCGTGTTTGTTCTTTGGGCACACCATTATAACTTGTATTTCCCCAGGGTCCAACCGCCCAAGGATGGGGAAGAACTGTGATGTGGAAAGGATATAGACAACTGTAACCACCATCTCTGCGTCCTCCCCCTACCTGTGTGGCATTCTCTACTGTCGTCCTGGTCCCTGGGCCAGCTGCCACCTGGCTTCCTTCCCTTTGTGACCTTAGGAATCTTCATAGTCCTGCTTACCTTTCAGGATATTGTTCCTCCTATAAGACCAACGTGGACCTGCTCAACAGTCGTGTTGTTCAGATATCTTAGTAAAATTGTTTTGCTCTGCCAAAAGATGAGCCCTCCACAGTGAAGTCTTTCTTTTCCCACATTGCTTTGATAAAATATACATTTTCCTTTTCACACTCTCTTCAAATTTCCACAATTCCTCTGTCATAGAACTTGGCACAAATTCCCTAGGGAGCTTGGAAAGAAGAAACTTAAAAGCTACCATGCAATGTTGGAAGCCAATTATCCTTCAGCCTTGGTCACAAACATTGTCCCTAAACTAAAGTATTCTGGACACCTTGATATTCTTCCACCTCAAAGCATTCTCCCTACCAAGGAATGTGTTGCAAGTCAGAGCATGGGATTGCTCCTACTCTTTGTTCTAAAAGCTACTTAATCATAAGACTACCAGCTTGTCTCCTCATTGGCTCTTCCAGGATGTTCATGAGAGTGCAGGTAAATACTGTAATAGGAGAAGTCGCTGTAATTCACCTCCTCTCTGCAGAGCAATACATCTTGTCTTGAACCATAATTAAGTTAGGGAGCCTTATCTTTCAACTATCAATTTCAAATGTTTCCTTTTGTTTGGTTCCTGCAATTATACAATACTTTTGCAAGGCATTGTTTGTTCCTGTTTTAGAACAGAAGATCTGTTTATATCTTTATCAGCTGTTGAACTTCTTTTTGTTTTGTTTTTTTTTGTTTTGTTTTTTTTTAGGTTTTTTTTTGAGACAGGGTCTCGCTTTGTAGTTCAGGCTGGCCCTGAGCTCAGCCTCAAACTCACATCACAGCAATCCTCCTGCCTCTGCCTCCCGAGTGCTGGTATTACAGGCGTGAGCCGCCACGCCCGGCACTGTGGTATGTGGTACTGGTTGCTGCTGGGCGTGAGTCTTCATGCCCAGTATGGTATGTGGTTACTGGGGAATCGAACCCAGGCCCTTGCGCTTGCAAGACAGGTGCCGGAACCACTGAACTAACTCCCCGGCCCTGAACTTCTTGTATAGATAAATTAATAACTGAGTTCTATCAAAAGAAGTACTGTAGATGCAAGTGATAAGGAACACAGTTACAAACAGTTAATTTGAGTGATTTTTCTGGGAATCCTGAGTGAGAGAGGCAGAATAAGCAGAAAAAGAGGGAAAATCAATGTAGCTAAGTGGTGCTATGCCTGCCTGGCAAGAGCTATGTCCTGTGTCCTGTGTTACATCCTTGTACCAAGAAGAAAAAAAAGAAATTATTAAGCATGTCTCACAGACTATTCCAGTGTGGATTCATATCATACCCACATTGGGCACCAATTATTGGAGACATTATTGAGAGGCCTGGTGATGGGTTTTGATCTCCTGCAAGAAGATACAATGCAAGACAAGAACAGAAGAGAGAAACAAGACTTAAAGAGCTGGGTTTTAGGCTGATCTAAACTGTTCTGGCAACAAAGACAAAAGACACCAAAGATATCAAGAGTTTGCTCATTACAAGTACAGGAAGGAGGGGAGCAGGATGCATCCAGTGATAGGAGATACAGCAGGCAGGACTGTAAAAGGGAAGCAGAGCAGGGAAATGATTCAGGTGGAGTCAAGTTGACCGTTCTGGAGGTGAACTCAGCTAGGCCTTGCTACTTCACAAGCTAGGACTGAAGTCTCCATAGCAGCCACTGGTCGAAGATCTATACTCCTCCAGTTCTACTGTCTGACATCTGCCACGCCCATGTGAGTCAGGTAATATATAATCAGACTCCTTATACAATGCAGCCAAATTATGGAAAAGCAAGAAGTTGTGTCTCTTATAGCTTGCTAATACAGGCCAGAGATGTCTGCTACAGGTTACAATTGAGAGTAAACGAGGCCAAATCCCAGCAGCCCACTCACTGAGAACCATTCACAGTGTTCTATAGAACTGTCCTATGAAGGGTGCTAGGGAACCGGTTGAATTTACTCACCAACTCCTGTCCCTCATTAGTGAGGTCCCTCCCAGGGGTGTTACACACACACACACACACACACAGAGAGAGAGAGAGAGAGAGCAAGCAGTTGAGTAGCTTCAGGGAAATCTCTGAAGCAGATAGGCTAACTCAATGAGCAATAGCAGTGAGAAGCAACCAGTGGCCGCCATTTCTGTCCACTGTTGGTGGAACTCAACGTGATGTGGGGCATCAAGAGGTGCCTCCGATCTTGACACATCTCTGTCCCGCTTGCTGTTTGGAATCCTTTGACACCTGCACAGCATCTGACTTAAGCAGAAGATGGCTGCTTACATGGGTGGATGGATGGATGATAGATGGATGGATGGAAGCAATTAAAATCAAAGAAATTTCTCTCATCTAAGATTTGCACTCGTTTAAGTTTTTCTAATGCCTTTTCATGGCCTGCTTTGCTACTTGTAGTTTTTACCATTTGTTTTATTATAGCACCTGAAAGCTGTAAGAAAAGCCTATAAAAAGATTTCTTAAGAACAATAAAATTTCTGTATAAAAATAAAATTGCCAAATAACTCGTCTTCCCTTTGCTTATTTTATTATGGACTTTTCACCATTAAAGGCACCAGAAGATCAGTTATCATAGAATAAGAAGAGAACACACTAACTTTGTTGAGTGAGGTTCCAAAGAAATTAATCACACTTTCACAAATATAGTAGACCAGTTTCTGATTAAATTGTAATTTGGCACAGAAATGAATTTGAAAAATAAACTCAGTGGAGATTTAATGATAGAAGATTCTAAAAATTGATGTGAACACAGAAATAATCCAGTGCAATAATTTCAAGTGAACAGAGTCCCGGAGCATTCGCTGCAGTTGAGAGCTCAGACAGGCCTAAGCATGTCAAGGAAGCCACGGACAGGCTCAGCAGAGCACAGGCCCTAACATCACAGTGAGTGAAGCGAACAGCCAGGCTCTAGGGAGGCTCAGACCTGAAGCCTCTGGGACGGGAAACTCTTTCTTTACCCCCTCATTGGCTAAATGCCCGAGGGGAAAGAGCTGAGCTCCCGAGGTGAGAATGAAGAGCCCAGGCTGATTCTGTGGGCCAGTGCCGAGATCCAGAGAGGGGCTGCCAGGGGTACAT
>PVIR01013111.1:0-43047 GCA_004026965.1 Petromus typicus | reverse complement strand
TTGTGGTTCAGGCTGGCCCTGAGCTCAGCCTCAAACTCACATCACAATCCTCCTGCCTCTGCCTCCCGAGTGCTGGGATTACAGGCGTGAGCCACCACGCCCGGCACTGTGGTATGTGGTACTGGTTGCTGCTGGGTGTGGGTCTCCACACCCAGTATTGTTATGTGGTTACTGGGGAATCGAACCCGGGTCCTTGCGCCTGGGAGACAGGCGCCGGAACCACTGAGCTAACTCCCCTGCCCCTTTTGCTCATTTTTGATGAAGCTTTCTTTTTCAAGATTTTTGTATAGTAAAATACTTAACCATTCTTTCTCCCAAATGCACTGGAAATATTTCTCCTAATTTATCTGTTGAACTTGCTTATGTGGATTTTTCTACACTATTTTTTTATATTTGAGTTGTCATTCACATTTACTTCTACAGCATCTAGGTTTCCTGCTCAAAAATCCTTCAACAACTATGGATAAATTTATTTTTTTCTTCTATTCTTTTGACAAATAAAATTCTGTTTAGCCTTATGAAGTAAGGTACACATTATTATGCACTGATATAAGTACACACTGTAGAATGGCTCAGCTGAGCTAACATACTCATTACCTCACAGACTTTGTGGTGATAACACAATCTTTTCTCAGAGATTTTCAAGGGTACCTAGGTTATCATAGTTACTGCTACAGTAGATCTCTTTGGTTTTGTTTTTCTGTTTATTTTGAGACAGAGTCTTGCTTTGTAGTTCAGGCTGGCCCTGAAATCACTGTAGCCCAGGTTAACCTCAAACTCTGCAATCCTCCTGCCTCTGCCTCCTGAGGGCTAGGACTACAGGCGTGAATCACACCACCTGATATTGTGGTATGTGGTACTGATTGCTGGTGGGCATGAGTAACCATACCCAGCTTTGGGGTATGTCATACCAAGGATCGAACTCAGGATTTTGCACTTGCCAGGCACACGCCAGAACCACTGAACTAAATCCCCAGCTCCTACAGCAGATCTCTTGAACTTACCCTTCCTAAGTGAAATCTTGTAGAGCTAAATTCCCAGTTACTTTTTACATTTGTATCTCAAATCTATTAAAGTATATTTTATATAGTAGAAAATAAGCCTCACTTCTCATCCAGTGTTGTGTATGGTGAGGTATTTATCAGCAATATATTTCAAATAAGTTATCCTTAACCAATGAATTGAAATACAGCATTTTACATTTATTAATTTGCCATGTGTCCTAGGCTCAGGGGTTGTCTTCTCACCAGCTCAGACTAGAGAGGTTCACCTGAGATTTGAGGAGCCAGAAGAAGACATGCAGAGTTGCGGACCCTGTTAAACATCATTTATATTCAGCTGCTTGGCTATTCTCCATCTCTTTAGCTGCTTTTGCAGCCCTAGGCACCCTCTGCTCTTTTGACAGTCTTTACCCCTTCATCAGCCCATTCTCATAAAGGTCCTTGGCCCTTTGGTCCTTTCTTGAGCCCCCGCCATCTTAGCTGCTGCTGCACACCCTGTAGGCCTCAGGCCCTGCGACTGTCCAGCCCTCCCAGCAGTCTACATTTATACCAAAATACACAGTTGTGGCCCTGCGCCAGTAACGACCATGGTTATGTAAGCTATTTACACTGGCCAGCGTTCACCGTGGCTACACAAGTTATTTATGTGGGGACACTGGGAGATGAGCCTGTGCTAGAACTCTGTTGACACAGAACTTACCACATCCCCCTCAGATCCCTTTCTCTGCCTGAATCTAAGTTCCGCCATCTTGTACTTTCATGTTTCCTGCAGCAGAATCTTCAAATTACGCACAGTTAGAACAACGCGGGCAGAGACCAGCCCACACAGACGCTGTCTCAAAACCACTCCACAGGGATAGCGTGTGACCCAAGTGGGTAGCAGTCTGCCTTGCAGCTCTTCGTGGGTTTTCTGCTCTGTTTCAGTGACTTATCTACTCTTATGCCAGGATCGTATTGTTCTAATTTCAGAGGCTTTTAAATATGTGAGCAAGCCTGTCCTCCACATTATTATTTTTTCTGACTTACTTAGCTATTCTTGGACACTTTATTCTGTGCATCCAGTTCTAAAACATAAATTATTCTTGTATGAATAAACTGTGATACAGTTTTACCAGCCCTGAGGGATGTTATAGAAACTACTATTTCTTTTTTAGTATTTGTCCTCCCCTCCTTCCTTAGTAATAAAATTTTGGCTAGGACCAGAGCTCCTCAGAACAAACACTTGACTTCCCACCTTGCCCTGAAGCTGCCGGTGACTAAACTTAGGCCAAAAAGATGTTAATAAAAAGTGACGTCTTCAACTTCCAAGACCTGCCCTGTAGTGATGCTATAGGACACTTCCCAGATGCCTCTTCAAAGCTGCCGGCTTCATTGCCTTAGCTCTCAGCTCTTGGTTTAGTAATGCTCCAAGGACAGACATCTGCTGCAGGACTCTCACCTAAGTTGGCTTCCTCTTCTGAGGGGCAGCTTATAGCCAAGTGCTGTAACTGGTTTGTTTAGCCCCCTATTATGAGGGGAATTCTTTTTTTTTTGAGACAGGGTCTCACTTTGTAGTTCCGGCTGGCCCTGAGCTCAGCCTCAAACTCACATCACAGCAGTCCTCCTGCCTCTGCCTCCTGAGTGCTGGGATTACAGGCATGAGCCACCACACCCGGCACTGTGGTATGTGGTACTGGTTGCTGCTGGGCATGAGTCTCCACGCCCAGTATGGTGTGTGGTTACCGGGGATCGAACCCGGGTCCTTGCGCTTGCAAGACAGGCGCCGGAACCACTGAGCTAAATCCCGGCCTATAAGGGGAATTCTTCCAGCAATCAGAGCTCCAGAACTTTCCCTAGAATTGGCTGAGATCTTTGTTGTAATGCGTCACAGTTTTATCTTTGCTCAGTCCTGTGATCACAAGATCATTCCTGATAAACTTCCTGCTGTCAGTCTCAGTCTTGGAGACTGTTTCCCAGGAAACTGACCTGAGATAAGTCCTTGAAAGAAAGAGCTAAGTACAGACAAGGCAGAGCACAAAGGAAAAACAAGTCCAGCGGTCTGGCACTGTGGAGCATCTTACCAGCCTGGAATGGCGCATTTAAACTTTCACATAAGGAAAAATGGGCTTCTAGGTTGTTTCAACCAGTGTTATTGTTCATATGTCTTAATAAAGAACTATTAACATTTTTGTGATTTTATTTGTACACAAATGGAGAAGTACTATGAGTGCAGTGTCACTCTTCCACAATGGCCACATTAAGGCATCTGAATACTCAAAAAATGCTGTCATATTGATGAAAACATACCTCTCCATCCTTTTGTGTTCAGCCATTACAAAAGAACAGGGTTTTCTAATACAACACGTGAAATTCAGATTCTTCAGTTTTGAAAAGGGTGACTCATTTCTATTGTTCTGTCCAGTAAAGATTTTAGCCCAGAGAAATATGCTGCCTTTCCTGAGATCTTGTGCAGAATATACTTGAAACATGAGAGCCCATGATGGACAGTTACATTTTATTTCTCACAAAGGTGAGAGAGAAGAGTGAAGAAAATTGGTCTTTCCTTATCAAGGATTTTGATGCTGGCAAGGCATACCTTGCAAGCTCCATCAAAGACATTCTATTTCGATTGAATGGAAACTGGTACACAAAAACTGCACTGAAGCTAAAAAAAAAAAAAAAAAAAAAAAGAATTGTCACTTGTCACTCACAGGTAGAAGCTGTACCAGACCCAGCCTCCCCTGGAATGGCATCATGGGAATCGGAACATCCTGCCTTCTTGTGTCCCTCTCAGCTCTGCCGAGCTGGGAGTCTGCAATGTGCATAGATTACGTTGCCGGGTTTGTAGACCTGGTGGTGAGCAATAAACTGGAACTTCCTGGTGTGTTTGTGAATCTGGCAGACAGCAAAGGAATCCATGACAATGAGCAAAGTGCACAGAGAAACTAATTGTCCGCTAATTGTTCTGTGTGCAGGAGACCTGGACAAGTGAGACAGCCAGGTTATACTGGGTATTGCCATAAAAACAAAAGAACTTTCAACAGCTTTGCAACATCTTTGGAAGTTGTGGGTGATGGAGGAAAGTGAGTCCTCATTTTGAGGAATTGAAGCAAAAGTAATTTCTACCAGCAGTGGGAAAACTTCCTTCACCACCCAGTAGAAGCCAAACAAAGGCAGAATATCTGACTGAAACAGAAAGTCTTGCTGTTGACTGTGATAAAACCTTTCTTTCATTAATTGTCCACTAGTTATCCAGAGCTTGGATAACTATGTAAAACATAATTGGATAATTATGTAAAACACTGGAAATAAAAGAGGCAATGTTATATTTTTAAATAATTTATTAGAAAATATTGAGATGTGACTTGCAGAGGACTTGTGAGTTTCTCCTGCCTGCCTGTGAGAGCTGGACAAAGCTCTGTAGGTGTCACGTCTGATTTTACAAACCAGCTGATGTCCTGGAGAGAGAGGAAAGGCTCTGTCAAGTGCTGTGGGAGCCACGTTACATGAGGAAGTCTTCAGTACAACTTCCCCCTTTGTCTCACTGTGGAGCCAATGAACCAGTGGTTCCTTTTCAGAAACCTGCCTGAAATTTTGCATTGTCTTCTGTTCTTAACCCTCATGAGCAAAATCGACTTCTAGAGCCAAACAGCTAACTTTCCCACAGAATTATCTAGATCATTCAAGAGACCCTGCAGTGCATATTCTTGAAAAGAAAAAAATTTTCTTTAGTTCTGGACATTTTTCTTATATCATGAAGATGTTTCATAGACTTTATACTTGAATAGACAGCTTTACTAGCTCATATTTATACTGTTGAGTTAACCATGTGGCAAACTTAAGACACTAGTACTCCAGTTAACATTATCCTTTGAAAAAAGGCACTCATGTTTGTATGATAAAAAAGAAGGTCCTTTTGAATATTAGTATCTAGAGACTGAAGCAGTGGCTTCATAGAATTGGTGCTGGAGCGAGAAACAACTTCTTGCAGGGGCCAAAATGAGAAAAAAGTATCGTCATACGACTTCTGTATGAAAGATCTGGCCACATTACTAAGGTGATTTTTGTTCAGCTGCTCACTTTTTTCATAATTGGAGAAATTAAAATGATCACAAAAGCATAGATCACTACATTGAGTACTTACTACTTTGTTAGGTATATTCATATTAATTATGTAAGATTACTTTTCACTCAGTAGTACTGTCATTTGAAATTTTACCTGGAAGTATGTTTGAAAAAAAATCTGTCTTTATTGAATATTTCATGTTTTTCTTGGTGTGTGGCCAGTACAAATAAAAGGGAGCTTCCGTCCTTCTTCCTTGCGATGGGGTGGGGAAGGACCTGAAATGAAATGTCTACTGAGGCCAACAATTGAGAATTAAATTTGTACTTTATAAAAAAACAAAAAAGTGAAACTATGTTTGATTAGTTAAAGTGAAAATCTCCTTGCTATAGGATAAGCTGGAGGTATCTACTTGGTTAAGCTTTAGTTTTGTTTTACTGTGTATTTTGGCCTTCGGTTTGCACAGAGAGCAACCCAAGGTGAGGGAGTCATCTTAACCTTGTGCCCTCTCAATTAAAACACTTTTAACAGATTAAATGAGTTTAGGTTTTTTGGTGTTTTTTGAGACAAGGTCTCGCTTTGCATTTCAGGCTGGTCCTGGACCCTGCCTTGAACTCAGCGGTCCTCCTGCCTCTGTCTCCTGAGTGCAGGGATTACAAGTGTGAGCCACTGTGCCTGACGTTGTGGTATGCGGTACTGATTGCTGGTGGGCATGAGTCATCGTGCCTGGCATTGTGGTATGTGGTTACCAGGGATCAAACTATGGACCTTGTGCTTGCAAGGCAGGCGCCAGAACTACTGAGCTAAATCCCCAGCCCACATTAAATGAGTTTATACAGAAGAATCTCTTAAGACATACCAACACAACCTAAGTCCCACATAAGTGCCAGCTATTATTATTCTGTTTTTATCACGGAAATTCCTAGCAAGCGTCCCTCACAGTGGCATACAGTGAGCACTTTGACCTTTTAGGTCATTCCTCTTTGTATTAGGAAAAAAAAAAAACAGAGAATGTGACAGTATTCAGTGTTAATACGACAGAGGTTTTCTCACTGCCCATGTCCAGTGTGCTCTACATTGGCACTCAGAAACCCAGTGCAGTCGAGCTCCCAGGGGCTTCAAGGGAGACAGACCAAGGAGAATTTGTGTCTGCTCCAAATTTTCCAGCACACATTACTTTGACCGAACCTTGATGCAAACTAGTCCCAAGACCTGGATAACTAGGAAAGGAGCTGGGAAGTACATTATCTTATATTCCCAGCAGAGAGAACTAGAAGTAGACAAAAAGAAGATGTACTACCAGGTCTGTTCATGGCTTTCTTCACAGCAATTTCAATCTGTTCAATTTCTAATGCTTTTTGTGCATTCTCACTTAAGATGCTGGTACAAAGTATACAAGGAGAGGCCCAGGGGTTTAGCTTTAGCCCAAGGGATTTAGCTCAAGTGGTATGGTTAAAAAAAAAAAAAGCATACAATTTGGATAAAAGTCATTCATGCAAACAGTATAACAGTTGGGATTAATATTCTTCACTAAGGTTATAACCTAATACAATAACATCACCAGTAGAAATTACAATTTTTATAATATTCTATAATTAGTGAACATTTATTATTAGTTAAGAACTTCTCCTGAGACACACACAGAAGGAAGACAAAAAGAAAAGACCTTCTCCTGGACTATCTCACATTGTGAAATTATTCCTAATAGTAGGTGGATTTTATAGATAAGGAACTGAGATTCAGATAGCTTCCACCATTAGCCTTAAGTCACAGAGGGTAAGAACAGGGCCAGGAAATGTATTCACAAGGGCTGAATCTAAACTGAGGGGTTTTTCTTCTCCATAATAATAGAGTAGCAGATGCCTCACAGCTGTGATCAATTACATGTTCTACAAACAAGGCTGAGATTCAAAACCTCATTAGCCCTGTACACTGGCATTATGCTTTGTTTCACGTGTCAGTACTAGAGAGCTTCTTAAAGACTGTCTAGTGTAACATTCTGTCTTCATAGTTCCTCTGAAAGGAAATATGCTTGTGTTTGTTAGGGTGCAGGGGCTTAGAAAAGAAGTTGGTATTTGTTTTTTTTGTTGTTGTTGTTGTTTTTAATCACAGTCTCAATATAAATGGTCCATATCTTCAGGACAGATTTGCTTCTTGTAGGGATGCAGGGACTCATTACAGGTAGACTTCTGTGGAAGAAGAACCGAGAAAGTTTCAGTACCTCAGCAGTCATGTGTCTAATTTTTTTTGAGACAAGATCTGCTTTGTAGTTCAAGCTGGCCCTGAGCTCACTATGTAGCCCAGCAAGCCTGGAACTCACTACAATCCTCCTGTCTCTGCCTCTTGAGTGCTGGGATCTCACAGTGTCTTTCTTGAAATAGTTAACTGAGGACCCTCTGGTCCTTTGACCATTTTTATTTAGCCATCCATCAGAAAAATTTTGCTTGCATTTTTAACGAAATTTAATTTTTTAAAGTGGGCACTGTAGTCACATGGTTTGAAAATCTAAACATCAGAAGTATATGGCACCAAGAAGTCTGGCATCCCTGTTTCTGTTCCTGCTGTGAAAATGCACTGGATAATTTTAGAGGTGATTTTTATTGTAGCTAATGTACTAGGGAGAAAGTTCACTAGTGAGGAGTATTTCAAAGAAAAGGAAGGGGCAGGTAAGCAAGAGAGTCAAGACACAAGTCAGGAGGAGGGGTAGTTCTCGGCTATTTTGCATACCAAAGAGTCAGGGAATTTCTGAACATACCTGTTTTCTCAGAGCACAGAGCTCAGATAAAGATCAGCATTGTCACTGTCTACCCAAAACTCCTCTGTTGCTGGTGGGACACCACTTCTATTGATTTCTTATACTGTTATAGCATTTCCTTATACAAACACAGGCAGATGTAAATATTTTTATCCTCATTTTTATATGAAAATATTTCCTTTTCTAATATTATGTCCTGGATATCTTTTAATATCCATGTAGACTACTTCTTCATTTTCCTTGTGTGGTATTCCATTATGTGGATGTACCATTGTTAGTCTCCTATTATGTCTGAATTATTTCTACTATTTTGACCTTACAATGTTACAGTCAAAAGTCTTGTTGTCTATCATTTTGTGCATGTCCAAGCATATTTACAAAATTAACTCCAGAAGTGGGACTGCTGACTTAAAGGACACATACTTGTAATTTCTAGATATTGTCAAATTGTGTTCTGCAGGGTTTGGATTATTTTGCTTTCCTAATAAGCATGTTCCTCACAGATCCACGAAGAAACTTTTGTCAAAGGGAAACTTTCTAATCAAGTTGGTGAGAAATACTATCCCTAAATAGTCTTAATTTGTATTTTTTCTTAAAGGTATCTTTTTGATTCAACAACTGTCATGAAGTGATTTAGAAATTAAACTCAGCTGATGATATTAACCCAGTAAAATGATCAAATCCCCATCACAACCAGTATAAACTCAACTAGGTATTTTCATTCCATGGAAATGAATATCACCACCAGTAAGAAAGCAGTGTGGATATCTTAGTATTTCTTCCACATATTACCAGGTTTGAGAAGCCAATCAGGTAAAGAGACTTCATTACTGAGTCCTCAAAGCCTTTAACACTTTTCATTTACCATGAATCTCCAGGTAAGAACAATTGCAACTGTGTCAGTGGATCCCTTTTCTCTCACCATCTGCAAGAAGTTTCTTTGGAAGCAAATTTTTTGTTGTTTTTGAGACAGGGTCTCGCTTGGTAGTTCAGGCTGGCCCTGAACACATTATGTAACTCAGGCTAGCCTGGAACTCACAGCAATCCTCCTGCCTCTTTCCTCCAGTCCTCCATTACAGTCTGGTAGAAAAAGACTTGAAACTCATTTTCTTTACGATGTTTGTTCATTTGTTTAATTGCTTTACTGAACAATCCCAAACTGCTCTGTGGTAGATCCCTGAGATTGTCCAACCAGATATCCAAAGGCTTTACTGCACTCCTAGTTAGGAAAATAAGATATAGCCAGCAGTGAGGTAATAATATAAGTGTGATTAAATGACAAATGAGAGTTAGATAATGTTACTCTTCCCTGGGAATTGAGTCGCTACTTTTTAACCCTCTACAAGTACTTCCAGGAAGCTCTCATTGTAGAATTTCCTCAATTCCACAGACATAAGGAGGTTTGCTTGCTTTTAATTTCGTTTTTTCTTTTATTCTTCTCTTCTTCTCTCTCTTTTTGGGATGAGGAGTTTCCTAGCACTCTCCCTTTTTAGCGGGCCATCTCTGGGTACCTTCTACAGGGACAGCTGTGAAGTCTGGCCTGCCCAGGGCAGTGGGGATTTTTTCAAGTAGCCTGTGGCTCCACCTAAGGTTTATCTCTGCTAATTGCAACAATAATGGCAGTAATATAAAAGATAGAGAAAGGCCTAGTCAATCCTGTCCCATTCTCTTCTTAACCTCCCAATTTGTTTTTACTTCACATTGGCTCCAGATTCCTATTACTGAAGGCAAAATAACAACGTTCTCAATTTGAGCCCTGGAGAATAGCTCTTTGGAGTAGTGTTGAAAAAAACAGCTTCTGAAAGCAGCTAAAAAGAAGACATGTTAGAAATGTCAAGCTGCTGGCTTCTGCCAAGGGAGTTACTATTTAGGACTTCAATGAGATGTACGAAAAATTACTTAGATATAGTATCTAAGAATAATTCAAGAAATTAGGAGTAAGAAATCAAGCAAACTGGTTGAACTTTAAGTATGACTCCATCTTGAAATCTTACAAAACTAGCTCTATAATAAATCAATGACTTAATTACAAACATGTACACTCCAGTTTTATTTAAATGGATAAAATATTTGGAAATAATTTTAATGCCCAATAGATAAATAATCGATTAAAAATGATACAATGAAGTCAATAAACCATAAAAACTATCTTTTAAAAGAAATCTTGGCTAGGCATGGTGGCATATACTTGTAATCCCAGCACTTGAGAGGCTGAGGCTAGACTGGACTACATAGTGAATTCAAGGCCAGCCTGAACTACAGAGTGAGACTCAAAAAAATAAATAAAATAAAATAAATTCTTTGGCCAGGAATTTAGCTCAGTAGCACAATGCCTGTCTTGCAAATGCATGGTCCTGGGTTCATTCTCAGTACACACTACAAAAATCTTATGCCATTGATAATGCTAAATGTTAAGTAAAATATATAATCTATATTTTAAAGAATATCCACATATATGCACAGAAAAACACTTTATAAAAATACTAAATATTAAAAGAATAGATTTCTTTATTAGCATTGTTTTCTTTTTGTTTCTTGATCTTATACAGCAAGAATATATATATTTTTTTTTTTTTTGAGGCAGGGTCTCACTTTGTAGTTCAGGCTGGCCCCGAGCTAGCCTCAAACTCACAGCAATCCTCCTGCCTCTGCCCTCTGCCTCCCTAGTGCTGGGATTACAGGCGTGAGCCACCACGTCCGGCACTATGGTATGTGGTATTAATTGCCAGTGGGCATGAGTCAACACGCCTGGCATTGTTGTATGTGGTTACCAGGGTTCAAACTTGGGACCCTGGGCTTTCACGGCAGGCACCAGAACCTCTGAGCTAAATCCTCAGCTCAAGAATATAATTTTTATGATAAAAATTTAATATTACCATAAAGAATGTATACCTATGTAACAAGCATAAATTGAAGCACTAAAACTTAAATAATTTGTTACTTTTGACATTAACATTGGTCTTGTCCTTTATTACTCTGAAATATAAAGCATATATAGGGTTATGTGTGTGGGAGAGCTTTGGTGCATGTGGATCAATTTCCTAATTTTTGCATTTCTGTGAGATATACCTGTTTTAATTGCTGTTTTTCAAACTTCCATTATCACTGTTAGAAATTTTAGTTAAAATCATGGTAATAATACCCTCTCGTTATGACCAGCCACAAACAACTTGGGTTATGAATGGAATTTTTTTTTTTTTTTTTTTTTGAGACAGGGTCTCGCTTTGTGGTTCAGCCTGGCCCTGAGCTGAGTCTCAAACTCACATCACAGCAATCTTCCTGA
This sequence comes from Petromus typicus, assembly GCA_004026965.1. Taxonomy (NCBI): domain Eukaryota; kingdom Metazoa; phylum Chordata; class Mammalia; order Rodentia; family Petromuridae; genus Petromus; species Petromus typicus. The sequence goes on along the minus strand of PVIR01013111.1, from coordinate 31,966 downwards.
CTCTGCCTCCTGAGTACTAGGATTATAGGCATGAGCCACCATGCCCGGCACTGTGGGATGTAGTACTGATTGCTGCTGGGCACGAGTCTCCACACCCAGTATTGTATGTGGTTACCGGGGATCGAACCCGGGTCCTTGAGCTTGCAAGACAGGCGCTGGAACCACTGAGCTAAATCCCCGGCCCCATGATCAGAACTTTAGTTTTAAAAATCGGCCACTTTGGCCAGGTGTGGTGGCTCACACCTGTAACCCCAGCACTCGGGGAGGCTGAGGCAGGACAGGAGGATTGCTGTGAGTTTGAGGCTTGCCCGAGCTACATAGTGAACTCAGGGCCAGCCTCAACTACAAAAGCAAGACCATGTCCAAAAAAAAAAAAAAAGAGAGAGACACAGAAAAACAGAACTTTAGACCAGTATTTAGTTCTGAAAAGGGTGAGACCCAGTGAGCCAGAAGCAGGTCCTAGTGGGCTACAGACTCTTCCAAGGAGGAAAGGACACCAGAGAGCCAGATTACTGATGTTTTAATGTTAGGGGACTCGCTTTCCCAATAACCACCTTCCATTTCATCCTCCCTTTCTGAAAGCCAAAGATTTCAACCTGAACGGTGAGTACGGTATGAAAATGCTGTTTTTGGTAAACTAGGTACATTTTATAGTTTAACTTTTGGTGAATATACTCAGAAAATTATTGGTGTTTCTGGTAAATTCTGCACACTATACAAACTTTCTTTATGAAAAGTTTAGTGAAGGGGGTGCTTTGGGAGGCTTGGAACACATTATGGTATTTTTGTATTTCTTATGAGAAAAAGTCTTGACTTACAACCAACTTGGGTTATAACCAGCCCTTGCAAAGAAATTGAGTACGTAAGTCAAGGCCAAGAAAATCTAATCCTCTATCAACCACTCTCTTAGGCTTAAAAAAAAAATTTTCTTTAAGAGGCTATATTTTCTAAAATAAACCTCTAGGGCAAGAGACTACACAGGATAACTTTCTCCTCAGGTTACAATGGGAACCAAAGCAGAAAAAGAATAGAAAAACCTTAGCCACAGCCATTAGGTGAATTCAGCAAGTCCTAGGTCAGTTAAAAATACTCAGGGCACTCATCAAAGTTTCTAGAAAAAGGCACTTACTTACAAAAGTTTTAAAGCAGCATTTCCAACTTGGCACCAGAAAGTACTTCCTGGAAATCCTATTTAAGCACTAAATCTTTTTTTGGCTTGAAGCAGCAAGGCCAGGGCCCTCTTCATGTGCAGTAGCTCAGAACCCTAATGTTTTAGCTCAGAAGTAAATCAATTATCTTGGGTTCCAGACAGGCTGGAATCCCAAAGGAAGGCCTTTTTCCTGGGTGGCAGCTGGGAGGAGAGAAAAAGAGTTTGAAAACTCAGAAGCACCAGACAAATATAAGGGCTTATTATCTTTCTTTCTCAACTATGGACTAGTCAAGAGAAATTAACCCTCTCATTTGTTAACCTCAATAACAGGCTTTAAGTGATCTGTAGCCATGGACTGCTCAGATAATTGCCCTAATTAGTTTGGAAAGGAGCAGGGCAGGGGCAAGGAGGATGTGGAGCTTGACTAATTATGCCTAAATTAAGAGAAAAAAAAAATCTATGCCTTACAGATTTCACACAGAGGTTTCAGATGTTGTGGAAGATCTTCTATTGTTAAGTGGTCTTTTCAGAACAATTTTTGTAGTTAAGGACAAGATTGGAGGCTTGAACATGGTGAAAAGACAGAAAGTTTCTGTTAACTGTTAAAGCAAGTCTCAGGCCTGAGGTATGTGTATGTGTACACACCTCCAAGATGAAAACTTGCAAAAAATAGCATCAGGGTCTTAAAACCCTTCTGGGGGTAAGTGCGACAGACAAGTTACTTTTGAGATGGTTCATACCTTTCCCAGAAGACAAATGATCTCCTTATTTGGAAGTAACTGTCTTGTTATTTCATTCAGGAATTCTAAATTTAAAATCTTAATGCAAACTCCCTAGCATTTCAGTGAATGTTGCTAGGATTTGGGTCCTATTTATAAATGAAGACACGTAATTACGCCAAGGAAAGAGCTACACTTTAACTTCAATGATATGCATCAAATCCTGTTTTTTGGTTTTTTTCCCTCTTTCAAAAATAGTAAACTCAGGAAGAGAAAGAGGAGTTCCAGACCCTGAATACTAAAATATTACAGACATACTTGGAAGTGACTTTTCAAATCCAGGCTGTAAGCCTGTCATTTTGTGGGTTTCTCTGTGAGCCTAGAAAAGTGAGGCAAAACATTTCTAGCTGTGTGAAGACTTTCTTTACTGGATGCCTCCCCAGGCCCTGGTGCTGTGATTTCCCAACTAAAGCCATAATCTGAAAAGCTAAAGGAAAACCAATTAAACAAATAGGGAAAGTTTGTGATTTAAAGCTGTTTGCCTGACAGGTATGATGGCTCACGTGTGTAATCCCAGCACTTGGGAGGCAGAGGCAGGAGGATTGCTGTGATGTGAGTTTGAGCCTGAGCTCAGGGCCGGCCTGGACTACTAAAGCAAGACTGTGTCTCAAAAAACTAAAAAATAGAGGTATGTGGGGAGAAAAGTGAAGAAATCACTGAATTTATTGACTGAACATATGTGGCAAAAGACAGACTTCTGACTCGATGGCAATACCATTAGCTAGAAACAAAACAGGAGATAAAGTGGCTTCTGACATGGATGTTTGGTTTTGAACACACAGTACGTGCAGGGCTGTTAAGACGTGTAAGAGGATTCAGCAATCTGAGGCTCCCGAAGACAAGAACTCTGGCAAGCCTAGTGGCAGTCACAGTCAGGAACCTGGCTGAAAACTACCGGGAGCCGGTGTGGAAAATGTGAACACTATGAGTGATACTGGCCTTCTGGGAGCTGGAAGGGAGGGAGCCAGAAAGAATAAAGAAAAAATAAGATTAGCACAAGGTCCAGGAAGAAACAAGAGTAGCAAGAGGTTCATATCAACTAGGACAGTTTTAGCTACAAATGACAGAAAATCTAACTCCAATATTTAAACGAACTGTCAAGACATACTGATGAAAAGACAAACCTACAGACGGGAGGACAGCATTAGAGCACGGCTAACTCGGATCACCTTTACGCCGGGGATGAAGAATTCAACTTGGCATCTTGCAGTTTTGCTGAATGCCTACTGTGTGCCATGCATTTTTCTAGACAATGAATGCCATTCTTCTCTAGGCTGGTGTACAGTCAGTCCTTGACACGAACATTCGAGTTGTGAACTTTCACAGATACCAACAAACCTTGCATTACTAACATTGAAACATCTGTAGATGCGAACAAACCACAGAAGTAGCTCACATGTCTGCTGGACGCTGCCCTGGTTGTGCTGTGTGCTCACTGTATGGGGAGACAGTGAACAGTAGTTCAGGGCTCAGTCAGAGCCCAGGATGTCTGGGAGCCAGAGAAAAACAAGTTGTGATGTAGAAGTTTGATTTTTTTTATGCTTTACATTGTATGTTTGTGTCAAAGATGTGTAAATCTCACTTTGTAGAACATACAAACAAATTCAACTTAAGTTCTCCAGGAAGAGAACTTGTTCATAAGTCAGGGCCTGACTTACTATATAAAGAGATTCTTGGGTTCTCTCTGTGTCTCTCTCTGTTATAATGTAGTGTCATACAGGGAAAATACATGGAAGGAAAATAAAAGGTAAAAGTTTTAGTGTTTAATCAAAATTCTAAAACAATTGCTGAGGAAATTAGCACCTTTTTGTAGGAATGTCTGGAATTCTGCACTATTATCAAATGGAGGATATACAAGTGTTTGATTATATCAAACTGAGTTATTGCATTCATTCAGATTATATACAATTGTTAAAATGCGTCTATTTTTCAAATATTTCTGGTTAGGCTTTATAGCTATCTAAATTATGTGTCTATGTAGGGCTATCCAAATCTAATTAATTCATTCATAATCATCACTATATCCAAGTAAACACCGGTGCTAAACTAAATGGTTCACCTTACTAAGCCTGTTTTCGATTTTCAAGTTGAAAATGACAAAACTCACATTGTAAGGCTTTTTAGAAAATAAAGTACTACCATATGACTGAATTTTGTGATCTTAAAAGCATTACACAGTATCTAGTTAATTAGTTATGTGTTTACAAAGAAAGCCAGATTTTTTTTCATTTTTTAGTTTTTTGAGGCAGGGTCTCACTTTGTATTCAGGCTGACCCTGAACTTACTATGTAGCCCAGGCTATCCTAGAACTCACAGCAATCCTACTGCCTCTGCCTCTTGAGTGCTAGGATTACAGGTAAGAATCACCACATCCAGAATTGTGGTAGGTGGTTACTAGGAATTGAACTCATGACCTTGCTCTTGCAAGGCAGATGGCAGAACCACTGAGCTAAATTCCTGGCCGTGGACTACACTGACTTTTATGACTCTTCTCCATTTAGTTTTCATTAGCTGAACAAAACTTTACCTCAGCACTCAGAGTACAAGGACACTGTGCAAAATGTTCTCAGGATATCTCTTAAGGGGAAAAGGAATCTATTTCTTGATGTAGTGATGGACATCAGTGATATAGGATTGTTCTATAAAGGTTAAATAATTCACAACCAAGTTCATACCCCTTACCGTATCCTGAAAAGAAATTGAAGGATATACAAACAGCTGTCAGATTGCTCCAACATATCCTCCTTCTTCCTTTTTTTCTTTTTTAAGGTTTTTATGAGACAGGGTCTCGCGTTGTGGTTCAGGCTGGCCCTGAGCTCAGCCTCAAACTCACATCACAGCAATCCTCCTGCCTCTGCCTCCCAAATGCTGGGATTACAGGCATGAGCCACCACGCCCGGCACTGTCGTATATGGTGCTGATTGCTGCTGGGCGTGAGTCTCCACGCCCAGCATAGGTACGTGGTTACCGGGGATCGAACCCCTGGCCCTTGCATTTGCAAGACAGGCGCCAGAACCACTGAGATATACCCCTGGCCCTATCCTCCTTCTTCCTGAGACTTTTTTCCCTCTCATAAAATAAAAACCAGCCACCATCTGTATTGGCATAAAACCATATCTCCCAGCAACAGCTTATCAAGTCTCATAAGTTTCACCACTTCTGAAAGACAGAACATTTGTCTACCCCCCACCAAAAAAACAAAACACACATGCACCCCTGTTAGGCAAAAAGGTGAGAGGCAATCGCTTCCCTTTTCTTTCAAGAAAAGATGCTCAAAATGTTACCAGGAAGAAACTAGTGAGCTTTTTTTTTTTTTGTAGGACCAGGGATTGAACTCTGGCCCTATGAGCTTCCAAGGTAGGAGCGGTATCACTTACGCTAAATCCTCAACCCTAGTGAACTTACTCTCTCATCAACTAACTGATCTAAGGAACAGAAGGGAGTTAAACATTGGATAGTAGAGACTAGTAAGATTTTCAGCAATTTTTTTTTTTTGGTATTAAATTGTTTATAATGCAACTTTTAAAAACTTGCAATATTTCAGTGAACTTTTGAGATCTGCTTCATCAATCTATGCATCTGGACTATAGATTTCTCCAGAGTTTGGGAATAATCTTACAACTAGATTTATCTGGTGTCACACTGGGATCATGCCTTCCAGTTGATGCCACTGCTCATCACATATCATAAACTTTCCAATTCTTCATATGCAAATACTTGAATCTTAAAACTCCTGATTTAGTGATCACTTCAATTTCAGGATTCATTTATTTGCAAACCTAGAGGAGAGTTTTTCTCCTAAGCTCAGGTTATACAGGAAGCCATCACACTAGTAGATTCTTCCCTCTAGCCACAAAATACTGATGCTGGCACAATTACTGTTTAATGACTTAGAATTCTAATATACATATTCATTTTCCTAATAAATTTTATATAATTTTCCAAATTTCAGCTTCTGATATGGGGGAAAATAGCTCAAAGATTATTTTATTTTAAACTCAAAAGATACTTGATTTTATGTCCACACTGAATGACCAAGGGATCTTACAATTAACTCTTTGTCTCTTAAAGGCATGACTCATGGAAAAACTGATGTAGCAATAACTTTTTATAATTAAAAATTGCTATCCATAATTGCCTTCCATTTTTGATTGCAGAACTGAAAGATTACATCTTCCTAACTTATTTTGTTGAGTATTATCATATGGAAAGCATTAAAATAAGAGCTGGGAGAGAGAAATACGGCACATAAAAGTTGGGTTGTCAGATAAATTACGTTTGGGGCTAGGAGTCTAGCTTGTTGTGAGAAGGCCTGCCTAGCAAGATGAAGGTACAAGGGCTGGTCCTCACAAGTAACAACAACAAACAAGATGCCCAGCTAAATGTGAATTTCAGATCAATTCTCAGTGTAAATTATGTCCCAAATATCATATATACTAAAACTGTTCATTTGAAATTCAAATTTCACTGGGTACCCTCTATTTTTCTTTGCTAAATTTTTGTAGAAAATCCTTTAGTATTTGGCAGAAAAACGAATGAATAATAATAATATAAATATAATAAAGACACAGTTGGAGTGGAAAAAATTTCAACAGGAGTACACAGGAAAAATGGCAATTAGTGTAGTTCCTAAAAAATGACTAAATTCTGAGTAGTAGACAGGTGGTTTAATGTGTTTTGGAGTTCCAGTATCTTGAGTTAAATTCGATATACATCACTGACAATTTGTATTACCTCTGATAAGTTACTTCTATTTTCTTCACTATAAAATGAGGACATTAACATCTACTTAAAAGGTAGTTTGAGGACCAGAGATAATGCATGCACAAAGTACCTGCAACACAGGAGATACTCCCTAGATGATAACACCTACTACTACTACCTAAAATGTCACATGGGAAAGAGGAGTCTTGTGACAGATATTTAAATGTCAATATTATAGAGTAATAGCAATATCAAGTAATTTTATTTCCATGATTTATTTACACTGTACAAACACTGATGAAGAGCACCCCACAAGTTCACAGTACATTACAACATATTTACTTAAAAAATATATCCCTTTATAAAAGGTTCACAGAACACTGGCAATGTCAATATGTCACAACTCCCAGAGCACACCACCAACTCTGTGATAGACAGCAAGAACGCTTCCAAGTATTGTCAATTTCACAATCACAGGTCGTCATTTGTGTTTTAAATACAAGTTTTAAATTAAAAAAAAAACTCTACAGTGAAAAGTTCTTGAAGCAATACTCATTACTTCATTAACGTACATACTTTCATGGAGATGTTCTGTCATAATAATCCACAATGTCAAAATGACCTGACCAAAGACACATTTCAGCAGGTTTAGCAGTCCAGAAGTCATGTCCTTTGCTGTTTTCTACTTTTTCTTTTTTGCTGATTCTCCTGGTTCTACTTTGCGCTTTTTGGAAGTATGCTCTTCTTTCTCATCATCTTTAAATAGGAGAGGAAGAGTTTCAATCAGTATTCTTTTTTTAAAAAAAAGAAAACATTAAAATTTTATCGGCTTTATTCTAAAATAATCATCCTTATCAACTATTTCTTTCAAAATTTTCCAATAAATATGAAAAAAATAATATTTAGAACTCTGCCAACAAAAACTGTATGTGAGCTGGCTGTGGGGATGCACGCTTCTAACCTCAGCACTCCTGAGAATAAGACAGCAGAATCCTCAAAGTTCAAAGCCAGCATGGGCTACAAAGAGAGTTCAAGACCACAGCTGGGACTACCCAGTGGGACCCTATCTCAAAAACCTAAAACCATACAACAAAAAAGTAGCTGGATGTGGTAGCACACACTTAGGAGGCCGAGGCAGAAGGATCCTGTGAATTCAAGGCCACCTTCAGCTTCATCGTAAGGAAAGGCCAGCCTGAACTAATTAGCAAAACCTTGTCTCAAAAACAACCATAAATTGTATGTGAAAATAAACACTTAAAAAAAATGCAGGAATACAAAATTCACAAATTGACATTGAGGGCTACATAAACATAGTTCAAAATAAGTGATTTCATTTCCATGAAAATCAGATTTATTCAAAAAAGCTGCTCCTCAAATTCAACAGTATGTACAATACACAATACACTGAATTTAAAGGTAATCTATACTTTGTAAAAACAGAGTGCTTTTGTTTTACAAAAACAGATACTGATCTTACCATGACATCCTTTAAGTAACTGTTAGCTGTTCTTTTCCTTTCAAGCTTACTCTCCTCCCAAAACCATTGTTCTCTCTCAATTTCATTCTCATCTCCCCTCCAATCCCTATGTCATACAGTTAAAAAGCATTCAAGCAGAAGTTTACTGAACTTCTATTTTCAAATTTTTCCTGAGCAGTTATTTCTATCCACTATTACCCTCTTAGCAGTCAAAATATTCTAACCGCAAGAGAAAAACACTTATCTTCTCTTTATACTATGGGAAATCAAGGACTAGGGATGTTGCTCAGTGACAGTGTCTGCCTGGCAAGTGCAAAGTCCTGGGTTCAATCCCCGGTACCAGCAGAGAAAAAAAAAAAAGGCAAATCTGAGAAGAGAAAAAATAGAGAAAAACTATACATTAAAACGGTCCTCTCTTCTTTTCCAAAATGCTTAGTGCCCACAGCCACAGAAAATTTAATTAATAAAAATGTCAAACTTGAAAAAGTGAACCTTTTAATACTATTTAAAAACTCCAACAACATGGTTCAATAAAAAACAGGATAAAAGATCAGTTGTTAATTTCTACCTGTTTAAGTAAATATGTGATATTAAGAATTTCACATAAATAGAATAACATATAGATGTTATGATTTGTAAAATATAAAATTTATTTGGAGCATGTTATTTGCTATCTTTCTCTTCTCAATTCCAATGGGTGCTACAGTCATATATATATAATATAATATATTATATAAACAATTATATGTTGATATTATTAATATAAAATATTATAATTAAATATAATATAATTAAATATGATATGGTTGAAATTGTTATATTATCAATATATTAGTTATATCATAATAATTATGTTAATAATTATTAATATATAATTATATATTATATATTCACCATACATGATATACTAACCATATATTAATATATAAATATTATATTATACTATATATACTATTATACACACACAAACACACACTATTTTTATACTGAACAATGCCTTCACATTAAAATATTAGGGGAACAACTAATGTCATATTACAAATTACTAAAAAGAAGTATCTTTAAAACCTTAAGCTTTCAATTCCCTTCTGCTGACCCTATTCAGAGTATCTCATTTGTTACTGTGAACATTAATTAGTATCAACATCAAGTAATTAGTCTTCATTTTCAAATACAAGAAAGTGATGCTATTTATGTGTTTCATAGAGTACCATGGATTTATGCAGGCAGTATAGTAAAATGCACCCCAAGTCAACAATTCACTTCTAGAATTAGTAAATCAGTGTTTTAATCAGTAGTTCATCAGAACACATGAAAATACTGGCTCCTTTAGCTAACTGGCATGGTACACAGCTCAAACTGCCTTTGTTTTTTAATTGGAGCTATTATCACTTTATCTTGAGGTTACTTTCAGGAATTGCAATATAAAAATTAAAAGGACTTTCTATGAAACACACATATTTTGAAAAGCTGATCTTCCAACATTTGTACTATATTTTTTTGTCGGTTACAAGTAAACTTACTGTGAAAACAAAATCAAGAACTATTGATTGAGGCTGGAAAAAACTGTCAGCGCTTTGAGCATAAGAGTTAATGCCATCTAGTGTCATGACGAGACACTGCAATAAAAACCAGCACAAGAAACACAGTTCTGACAATGTCCATTCATCAGCTTTCCTGAGCTCTTTTATTACTTCCTGGATAAAGTACAGAAGCACTGGTGTGAAAATAATTTTTCTATTATGGAACTCAAATCATCCAAGGTTAATAAGTTGAACTTATCAACATAAACTTTCTAAATAAAACACTAAAATAAAATAATCATTAGCTGCACTGGGCAGGCTTTTATAACAACATGTATAATGCAGAGCTAAGCCTTTACTTCTCTACATTTCACAACCACTAAACAAGTACTAAGTAGTTAGACCTGTTAATGACGTCACCCTTTCCTTGGCTCCTCTTAAGTCTCTGAAACAAGCAACTGGCAAGAGGGGCCAGAGCGCAGAAAATGGGGAAGCAAAATAATCTGGTAATCTGAAATGTTATTTTAAAAAGTGTAGAGTTTCTGATACATGATACTTCATAAATTTAAAAAACAAGTTTTAAAAAAAATGAGGGAAAGCTGAGTGTGGAAGGGCATGGCTGTGATCTCTGCATTCTGGGACCCTGAAGGAGGACAACTCTGCCCAGCTCAATCTGGGCAACCTAGCAATTTGGCAAGTCCTTGTTTCAAAATTTTTAAAAATGCTGGGAATATACCCAGTGCAAAGGCACTAGGTTCAATCCCCAGCAGGGAAGAGGAAAAAACACTGGAGTGAAAACTCCTGCCAGTTGGTTACTCTTCTTAAAAACTGCACAGCTTAAACAAAACAAAACTGTATGGCTGTGAAAGGAGATAATAAGTGGCCCTTACACAGTGGGAAGATCAGAAATCTGTTTAAAAACTTCAACTTTTCTAAAGTCCAAAAGACTGAGCTCAATTCAACCCTTACTCACTGGATACTTATAATGTACTAGTAAGTATGATACAAAGTATAGAACACCAGGATCCTGTCGCTTGACGACCTCATTTTCATAAAGCACACACACTTATGAAAAAATCATGTGGGTGACAAGCTAGCAGGTAGCTGCATTAGCACACGCCAAGACAGATGCAAATAACTAATTAGAAATTAGACTCAACATTTTTCTTTCTTCTAGATCTTAGTTAGATTCTGAAAGATGAAATGACCAGTCAAAAAGGGAGAAAAGTATATCTGAGGCTAAGATATGTGTACCAAAGGGCAGGAAACCATATTCCATTCAGTTTTGAATTTCAAGATCTTAAAATCAGCAGAAGGAGGCCCTTAAAAATGATAGTGGTGAATTAAGCAAGGCCTCAGACAGCTCACACTGTCCTGTTGGTGAAACATTTTAAGCAGGCAAGTTATATAATCAGATAGGACTTTTAGCTGCAACATAAGCTACAGTGCAAAGGGTGAAATTGAAAGTCTAAAGTCTGATACCGGGGATAGTCTAAGTAAGAGAAAAAAATTATAGTATTACAAAATAAGGCAAGAAACTAAACCATGACCTTCTGTTACTACGTAGTAAGGCTGAGTTAAATTCCTTCTGTAACGCTAATCTAGCTGTTGCTTTAACCTGTAACAAAACCCTCAGCCCTTCTGAGCTGCAGTCACAAGAACCCATGAATTATTAAGTCCTCGTGTTCTAATATTAATGCACCACAAATTACATAAACAAATGGTTGAGGTATCAGCAATTTCACTTTACTGCCTGAATAACTTCTGATCTTTCACTAAACACAGCAAATACTACTGGGTGAAGTATCAGACTTCACTTCAAGCAGAATAAATATCTTTCTCACGAACGCAGCAGAAGGTATCCAAGGACAAATAGTCATTTTATCAGTTTGCTAGATTTCTATTTCATTCACTCAAACATTTCTATCTTGGAATCTTGGGCTTTTCTTTTTGTCTTCTCAGATGGGGTCTGCCTATGTAGTTCAGGTTGGCCTTCAACTCACCACATAGTCCAGGCTGGTCTGAACAAAGTGCTAACTCTCGCCTCAGCCTCCAGAGTGCTGGGACTGCAGGCCTGCCCACCACGCCCAGCTAAATATTTGATTTTAAAAAATTCATCAAAAGAACCCAAAGACAATGCTGCAGTCAGGCGTGGTGACCCATGCCTGTAATCCTGGCACTCTGGAGGTGGAGGCGGAGGCAGGAGGACTGTTTGGAGCTACTACAAAGTGAGACCCTGCGTCAAAAAAAACAAAACAAAGGCAGTGCAGTGCCACAGAGCCTGACCTCCTTACCTGATTCCAATGTCTCCTCCCCTTCTGGTAAAAGCCTAGCTTTCTTAGCATTCTGTGGGGCATCATCTCCATTGTCCTCATATATGTTCGACCATTTTATTGCCATATCCAGCTCTGGAGGTGGAGGTTTCTTCTCGGTAGTGTAGGTCTCGGGAGGTGGTACATAGTTTGACTTCCATATTTTGAATTCCTTTGGAGGCTGTTAAGTAAGCACATCAAAAAGCCCTGTGACGAACCGAGGTTCCCACGATCCACAGGAGCACATGCACCTCCCTGCTCTTCGCTCATCGTTCTCGTTTTCTTTTTCTTTTTTTTACGGTTTAAAGATACATCGTTTTCCACCAAAATCACAATACTGGTAAGTGAAAAGTTAAAGGGTTCCCTGTACGAATAAAGCTAATAACATTTAGTTACCAAAGAAGAATCCAGTCTCAGACACTACGCCAAGGCTGACCCCTTCGGAGGCTGCAGCACACACTGTCTTGCAGGCAGCACCGCAGGTACTTCGGCGTCAAAGGGAAGGGGTCTCGGGGAGAAGCTGCAGCGGGGGGCGGGGGAGTCACCACCGTTAGTCCTCGCCCGGGGGTGGGGGCACCGAGCGCGGAGGTTTGGGTCGGGCGTGACACCCACCAGGCTGGGAGGGGCCCGGGCTCCCCGGGGCGGGCGGGGCGGGGGGCGGCATCCCGCGGGGTGACTGCGTGTGGGGGACGGGCTCGGCGGGGAGGCGGGAGGCCGGGGCCGAAACAGGGGCGGGGACCTCACCTCTTCGGGCGCCTTGACGACGTGCCTCTCCCAGTCGATCTGCTTGTTGAGCGGATTGTAGAGAAAGGCTGGGCGAGTCACGCTCCGGAACAGCTCGTCCGGTCCCGGCAGCCGTTTCTCCGCCTTCTTCCCGCAGCCGTCCGACGACTTCGCCGGGTCTGGGGTCTTGCGGTTCGTCTCTTCCTGCTCGCTGTTATCTTCTTCGTCTGAGGAATCTGAGCTGCTGCTCCCGTATGCCGCGAAATAGCTTAGCGGGTCCTTCTCCTCAGCTGCCATGACGGCGATGCACGAAGACTGAGGACCTTACCGGAAGTCGGAAGTCGCCCAGGCCCCGCCCCGCTGTCGGCCCCGCCCCAAGTCCTGCAAGCGGCTCGCGGCTTGCGCCCTCTGGCGGCGGCGACACGCTCCTACTCTTGCTGAAGCGCAGGGTCTTCTCGGGAGGTTCTTTCGGCTCTTTCCTGAGCGGCCCTGAAGAGAAGTCCGAGTCAGCGGCACCAGCCAAACTCTCAGTAAATGTAGGATGCCTGCTTACTCATTTATAACGAGGTGTGATTCAAAGGTACTAGACACGGTGGAAAAATACAGTGAATGTTTATGTTTTTTAGAAATATACAACAGAAGACACATTGTAAATAATCTCCTCTCTCCCCACTTCAAACACGTTTATTCCGTTGTTCTTGACACTTTTTGAAATACTTCTGGAAGTCCTCTTTTGTGAGTGTCTTTAGTTGCAGTATTACGGCTGCCTTGATGTCCTGAATCCATTCAAAATATTTACCTTTCATAGTCATTTTGACCTTGGGGACAAGCAAGAAGTTTCATGATGCCAGATCCAATGAATAAGGCGACGGTGGGTGAGGACACATTGTAGTGTTTTTATGAGCCTGCTTTTTGTTAGCTGGCACTGAGCAGCAGCGTTCACTGGATTTTTGACCTCACACTACAAAGACATGAAAGAGGCTTTTCACAAGTACTTCGGAAACTGACAGGAATAATGGGATAGTATGTTTGAAGTGGGAGAAAGCACACTGAGGGGGATTAATGGCAATGTGTCTTTTACTGTAATAAGTATTTAAATATTCACAATATATGTTGATCACAGCGCCTATGTCTGTCTTGTTTTCACTCCTCCTTCCTAAGTCCTATAGGCGATGTCTATGAGGGGTTTTTTTAACTTTTATTTATTTATTTTTTTTGAGACAGGGTCTCACTTTGTAGTTCAGGCTCTACTGCACTCAGCCTTGTACTCAGGAATCCTCCTGCCCCTCCCTCCCAAGTGCTGGAATTACAGGCATGAGCCACCATGCCTGGCACTATAGTATGTGGTTCTGATTGCTGGTGGGCGTGAGTCACCAGGCCTGGCATTGTTGTGTGGGGTTACTGGAATCGAACCTGGGCCCTTGTGCTTGCAAGGCAGGCGCTGGAACTATTGGCCCTGTCTATGAGTTTCCTGATGGGAGAAGTTGGACTATGGTTTGTGTTTATATTCCTACAACTTACTTCAGTGCCTGTCCACAGCTTATATGATCAATGAAGGTTGCTGGGCTATAAGAGTTTAGAAGTCTAAATAAGTTTTTCTCCAATATTTCCATTCAAAAATCTGTATCACTAGAGGAAAATAAGGGTTCCAAAGTGCACATTTTGGGAGTCCCCAAATCTATCCTCCCTTCTGATACCAGCGACAAGTCAAGGGTTCTGAGGCTTGACAATCTGCAAGAAGACCTCACTGAAATCACTGGAAGCTGTTAGCCACATAGTTGTGGCTTATTACACCAGAAGAACAGAAAAAAAAATCAGCCAATGAAAGAGAAGCGTGGAGCAGTCTAGGACAGCGGCATGCTGGGGTCTTCCAGCTCTTCTCTGCCAGCGCAGTCATGCACAGAAATAACTTCTTCTGGCCAAGGTGTGTGACCGTGCAGGTGGGTAATTCCTACTGAGAGAGGCTCCCCTACATACCCAGAGTTTTCACCGGGGCTGGGGAGGCACCGGTATAGCTCAGTCTCTAGACCCTCAGGAGCTGAACTGAAACAGTGTTGTCCCTTTGGGCGTCCACATTTTGGAGAAAACACAACATGACAGGCTGACAATGTACTCCAACCTTGCAATAGTATGTACAATTATTTATTACTGAGTAAAATTGACTCTCCAAGAAGATAACCACGTTTATCCTGTGGCTTTCTTTTTAGGCTTGACCGCTGTACAGCATCACTGGGACTGAGGCATTTAGATTGAGCAACGTAAGTCCTTTTATCAAAGAGACCACCGGCCCAGGCGTGATCAGGTCTAAAGACCTCGTCTATTTACAGTTCAGGACAGGGCTGCTTGCAACTTTTTTGCTACACACCAGTCCTCTTTGTATTTTCACAGAACCCTTTGCAGTCTTCTCTGTTGCCTTCGTCTCCTCTCTAGATACTGGAGAACCTCAGGCCCAGGGCCGGCCCTATCTCTCTTTTTGTGTCTACTCTCCATGTCCCATGTTTTTAAATATCATTTGATGTTAACAGCTCTCGTTTATAAAATCAGTCCAGATGTTTCTCCTGAATGCCAAACAACTGAAAATAGTTTACATTTCAATATTTCACAAGGCAAATCTGGACCTTGTGACTCAGTTTGATAACCAATGTTTCCACTTTTGCTCTTTCTTGGGAATACTGAGCCACCAGGTATAGAGGTCCCTCTACCTTTCTAGTGTTACCACAAGAAGAAGAACCCCAGGCACTGCCAGCTTGTGTGGTTGCCCCTCTGATGCCCCAGACATGTGCCTGAACTTATCCAACCCCACTTTAGCTCAGGAATGACCATCAGACCAATCAAGGCAGGCCCAGATCGAGCTGAGACTCAAACAAATGGTTGTCATTTTAAGCCACTGAATTCTCAATTGTGTCAAGTAGTAACAGATAACTGAAAAATACTCCCAAAACTGAACACTTCATTCTCTGTATCTCAGTAAACCAAATCTTCCAGTCTTCTCTTGTCTTTACATTATATGATTGGTAATCCAGGTGCTTAGGACAAAAGATTTTCTCATCTTGCCATTCCAAGTCTAAGATATATTCCAAATTCACACACTTCGACCAAGTCTACATCTATCACCATAGTCTTTTGCTTGGATATTGTAGTAATCTTCCTTATAAATTTTAATAACTAGTAAATCTTCCCATTTTAAAATCTTGAAATACTTAATGAAAGTTATAGGTGCAAATGGCAAGAACAGAGAAATTTTCTTAACCACCTGAGAGTAAGTTGCTCACATGATTCTTTATCATGCCCCAAAACTGTAATTTAGTAAAAATACTTTGCCTATTCAGTAACAAGGGCATCCACACAACCGTCAAACTGCCTTAGACTCGTATGCTACATTTAGCGCTCATGTCTTAGTTTCCATTATCTTCAATGATTTTGAGATTTGAAAAATTACAGGCAAATTACCTGATAGGAGATACTGAATTTGAGTTTGAGGTTTCTTACTGACTAGATTCAGGTGATGAGTCTTTAGTAGGAATCTCGTAGAAGTCGTGCAGAGGTCTCCTATCAAGAGACGTTTGGTTTTCTATCTGTCCTGGCCCTGAAAAGTTTACCTTTGATTTTTTTTTTTTGTTTGTTTGTTTGTTTGCTTATGGTTATGTCTACCAGGTTGCTCCACTGAAAAGTCACTTTTTCTCCTGTGTAATTAGTAATTCTTCCTTTCTTTTTTTCCTTTCTTTCCTTCTTTGTCCTTTTGAGGACTGGGAATTGAATTTGGCTCTTCACATGGCTACATCTTCAGCATTCTATTTTTTATTATTTAAAATTTTTTTAAAATTGAAATCTTTATTGGTACATTACATATACACATCATGATTGCATTCAACAAGGAGAATTTGTACCAGTGTAAGACACAACTTAATTCTCATTTTTTCCCGTAGCCCTACCTACCCTACCACCCCCACCCCCTACATACATAAACTTTGTTTCCTTTCTTGTTATAATCTCATTATTTTTCCTTCACCCCATTTCGCTTTGAGTATTTTCTATTTCACAATATATTACATACATTCTAGAACTCATTTACATCTTTATTTTCTCATGCCAGAGAAAAGATGTGATATTTACACATCTGTGACCTATTTATTTCACTTATGAGGATGTCCTCAAGGTACGTCCATTTAAGTATAAATATTCAAACTTATCATTTTTTATGGCAGAGTAATACTCCATTATAATGGTGGAAGAACTGTGGTAGAAGAACCACAGCTTTTTTATCCAGTCTACAGTTGATGGACATTTTGGTTGTTCCAAGATTTAGCAATCACAAACTGAGCTGCTATAAACACGGGTGCACATATGTCACTGTCATATGAATCTTTTAGTTCTTTTGTGTATATACCTAGCAGAGCAACGGCTGGGTCAAACAGGACCTCCAATCCTAGCTTTTTGAGGAATCTCCAGACTGATCTCCACAGGGGTTGTACGAGTCTACATTCCCAACAGTGGAGAAGGGTTCCTTCTTCTCTGCAGCCTTGCCAACATTTGTTGCTGGCTAATTCTGAAATAGCAGCCATTCTTAGTGGAGTGAGAGGAAATCGTAATGTTGTTTTCATTTGCATCTCTCAAATGACTAGTGATGTTGAATATTACTTCATATGCTTCTTAGCTGCTTTTATTACTTATTTTGAGACAGGATCTCCTTAAGTTACCCAGACTGGGCTTGAACTTGTGATCTTTCTGCCTAGCTCAGATTACAGGCATGCAGCACTGCAGCCAGGTTCAATACAGTGAATTTTTGAGGGGTGCATAAGAAGGTATTCTTGGAGCATGTCAATCAACTATTCTCCATTAAATTGATATTTACTAATTTATTGACTTATGGTTTCATTTGATTTAATGAATTACAATCATTATTTGACTTGAAACTGTCTGAGATTTGGCCAGCAGAAGACTCTTCTAAGTGGTTTTTATATGCCTTGTCATTTTCTGAACACACCTATTTTCTGGAACATGATGTTGCAAACTTACTTAGTTTTTGAAAAGGGTTTCACTATGTGGTTCAGCCTGGCCTTGAACTCACTTTGTAGCTCTGGCTGGTTTTAAACTTGCAGTGATCTTTCTGCCTCTGCCAGGATTACACCTGCCTTCCAAGGTCATTCTATACTTTGTGCTGGAATCAGTCATTTCACCAAGAACTCTATCATTTTAATGGAGAATAGTATTTAGAAGGTAAGATCTGGGTACTACACTAATTGCTAATAAGATGTCTGTTTACAACTTCTCTCAATGAACAAAGCTAAGGAATGTATTTCTGTATCTATGTATAGATATTGGAAACCTTGAGTTCATATTCATACTTCATTTTTACTCATACTACAGAGTCCTTTTTAGCTTTCTCTTTCCACATTGGTAACTTCATCTTCAAACACTGAGAAACCTGGATCCCATTATCCTCAACATGTTGACATATTTGATCAGTCTCTGAGTGTGCATGCAATCTTCTGTCACAGCTGCTGGACTTTTCCCACGTGGGTGTCCTGCTTCCCCACAAAGTATCTAATGCACCACAATGGATGCCTTGTTTACCCTGTTCCTACCCACTTCCAATGGATCTGATGCTGGGCTACCCCTCGACACTCCTCTCACCTGTGCCATTTCACAGTTTAGACTTCTGAGTTCTCCGAAGTCACCATTACCCACCTGTTTGTGGGATGTGGGGTCTTTCTGTGTCCCTCCTGGCCTCAGGCTCTTTGCATTCAATGCTACTTCCGCCTGGAACACTTCCCTCTAGAACTCCACCAGACTGGCTCCTCCTTACAGTTTAGGTCTCAGCTCAAAGGTCAATTCTCTTCCCAAGTTACTTTTTAGCTCTTGTCCTATTTTGTTCCCATGGTAAATAGACATCTCTTTGATTTCCTTATTTTCTCTCTTGTCCAAAGAGAAGGTGAGTTTTGTACTGGACTTTGTTTTGTTTACACTGTGTCATTAGTATTTAAAACTGTAAGTGCTCAGTGAGTAACTGTGGAGTCAAGGAGAGGAAAAAAACACATAATTCTCTTACCTTTTTTACTTTTAAGAAATGCTAACAAAGGAGTGTGAAGCTGTGGAAAGAACACTGGTTTTGAGTCAAATAGTCCTGTATTTTAATCCAAGAGCTGTATGTTTTTGAACCATTTACTTTGAAGTTGTTTCCTCATCTGTTAAAAAAAGTGACAATAAAAAAGTGACCTTGTGGGAACAAGATCACCTATATGAAAACACCAAATGCATCCAACAAGGCTGAAATCCCACAGCATAGGGACTGAGATTTTCCAAAGCTCCCCTGTTGACTAAAAAATGGACAGCAAAATTTGGGAATCACTGTAATAAAGGGGAATTTCTGATATGACAGCAAATTCTGCATGAGGATTTTGGGGACAATACTCAAGTTATCTGTGTACTATCAGTACTTAAATTCAGTTCTTCTTTAAGACAGTCCTGATAAAATTACATTTAACAATTGCAGATAAATTTGCTTCTAGGCTTTTTAAAGTCAACAGTGTGTCACATGTTTATCTTGTGATGTAAGATGAGGCTGGAGCCTGAAACTTCCTGCTTCCTTTTACACTGCTTAACAAAGTAGCTATGAGACTTCCCTTCACATCTTACACAATTACTTTGAAAATGGTCAGAGAGCTAAATGGGAATAATGAATTTCTAGAACAAAGCACAGGGTAGTGCTGGAGAACCTTTTACAGCTTCTATGACACAAACAGCCTATTTTCACCACCACTGGGAAAAGCATCAGAAGGCTGAGATAGCAAAATCTCTTAACTAACAGATAAAAATCAGTAGTACAAAAAGATTAAGCTGACTTAAATTTAAAAAAAAAATGTTTACCAAAATAAATACCCCAAACACAATTTTTAAAATTCAAAAGAGAAAAGATTTTTTAAATAGCTGTCATTATACTGGCTGGCTCCTATTTTGTCAGTTTGTCCTTCCTATAAGAGTAACAAGCTAGGCAAAGATGATTTCATATTCAAAGGTGTATGTATTCATTACCAAAAGACCGTGACAAAGCTAATATGTGTACTGATAAGTGAAATAAGCCAGCCCGAAAGGCGGCTTACTGTAAACAGTCCATCTATCTAACATTCTGGAAAAGATAAAAGTATAGAGATAAGCAAAGGATTAGTAACAGGAAAAAAAAAACAAAAAAAGAAAAAATGTGTTTGCCAGTGTGTTGGGGGGGTGGATAAGTAGGTGAACAGCTAGAGTACAGGGGATTCTGAAGGCCATAAAACCATTCTGTGTGATCCTGTAATGATGTATGTATGACATGCATTCATAAAAATTCACAGAACTATAAAACAGGGTGAACTCTGTTAGTTATGGAATTTGGTTAATAATTTATCAAAACTGGAATAATTATCAATATTGGTTCATCAATGTAACAAATATACAACTTCAATGCAAAATGTTAAACATGAAAAAATGGAAAAGAGGTATTTGAAAATTGTTTCTGCTCAATTTTTATGCAATCTACAAGAGTATCAGGTACCAGAATATTAACTTTTTAAAAAGCATTAAAAGTACTGTTTACATTGGTAATATGGTATTCCAAAAAAGTAACCTTCTCATTGCTTCATTCATTAACCTAGTAACAAACTGCATCTTATTCATATCAATCTGTTATCCTAATTTATACATTTGCAATGGTTACCGTCTCTATTTGAAGAGAGAAAATGAATTGCATAGAATTAAAAACTCCAGAACCTATGTGTATTAAAACTTCAATTTTATTTTTTCCTCTTTCCCCTGCCCTCCCTACAGCCCCATGCCCTATACGAGAATCAAGGTATGTCATGTACAGGTACAAATTCTCAATGTTGAATGTGATCATAATGTATGTATAAAATGTATCAATAAAATCAATTAAAAAAAATTCAGGTGAGAAAATAACTATTGTCTACATAGTTAGCTATGTAGTGTTAGTTCACTTATAAATGCTGTCTGTTATGATTTTTGATCCTGAGTAGATACTATTTAAACTTTTACAAGTGGTATCCACACATCAAATTTTAACTAACAAAATTATAAGTCAGTTTTTTAAAAGTGATTTCCTTAAACACAGTGGAACTATCCCATTACGGTATATGCTGGAGGTAAAACACTTTTCTCCATAATTTTTGAAAATGCTTATCCTACAAATATCATCAACTCTTTAAAGATCTTTTAAGCCAATATGTTAATTTCCATGATTGACAAATTCATCAGTCTATGCAGAAATGTAACTCAATCTTACAATTTTTCTTTTTCTTTCCAGTATTAGGGGTTGAACCAGGGCCTTTACTGAGCTAAATCCTCAGCCCTTTTTAAATTTTTTTACTTCAAAACAAGGTTTTACTAGTTTGCTAAGTTGCTAAGGCTGGGCTCAAACTTGTGATCCTTCTGCGTCTGCCTCTCAGCATGCTGGGATTATAGATGTGCTGTCATGCCTTGCTTTCTCACACTCTGAAGTAATGTCTTCTATAAAAAACTAGCACATATTTTAAAAAGGGTTTTAGATGTTTCCAGCTGAAAAATTTGAAACTCTAAATCATAGCACTACATTAAAAAACTTTTATGGTTTATAGAAAACTTGCAATTTTAGGGTTTTTTTTTAATAGAAATACTAAGTAAATGGATCTCAGAAACAGGTTGAGTTATAATTTAAATGACAGAATAATATTTAAAAATGTAAAGTTAGTCAAATTTTGTTATGCAACCAAAAGATAAATCTAACAAATAGTCTGCCTGATTAGAATAGTAGAATTTACACAATATGCCCCAGATCTAGTTATTTCAACTAGACAGTGAAACTCATTAAGAGACAATGAAAAGTACGGACAAGTCTTTTTAAAAATCTCATCAAATTAAATGTAATACTTGAGGCTTCTACCATATTTTTCTTTAGGAATGAAAATGATGATTGAAAAGTCCAAAGAAAGTAGTATCAATTAATAAGGTTAATAAGGGATGAATCTGGATAAGGAGATCTTAGGGGGCTGGAACTACTTCATATGTTCCTCCAGAATCAGAAAACGACTGGTAAAACCAATCGAGTGGGAAAGAGATTCTTTTCAGAATACATGCAAGTTTTCCCATTTGTGGTTGGCTTTATTACCAAAAACGAACAGTTTAATGCTGAAAATTTACTGTTAAATGGTTGGAAAAAGACTATCAAACTCTGAAAAAATTTCTTGTACTAAAGCTCTGAGGAACATTGTTTTGGCCTAGAAGTTTATTCCCAAATATAGAAATGATCCCTATTAAAATTAATTTTACAACATAAAAAACTTGAAAGTACTAAAACACCAAAAAGAAAAAGAGAAACTCACAAAGAGAAAACATTGAAAAATACATGACCAATATGATTTACATTTGGCTATCATAAAAGTATGTTTCTTTCAGGGGCTGGGGATTTAGCTCAGTGGTTCTGGTGCCTGCCTTACAAGCACAAGGTCTATAGTTCGATCCCCAGTGACCACATACAACAATGCCGGGTGTGGTGACTCATGCCTGTAATCCCAACACTTGGGAAGTAGAGGCAGAAGGATTGCTGTGAGCTCAAGGTTCACCTGGGCTACACAGTGATCTCAGGGTCAGCCTGAACTTACAAAGCGGGACCCTGTTTCAAAAAAAAAAAAAAAGTCTGTTTCGTTCTATTTACAAAGTATGTTTTGAATTTTAAAAGACATATCAAATGTAAGTACAGCATTATAGTGGTTTTATAAAAAGATTCATACAATTTCACACCATTTAAAACATTTTTTGTCACTTAAAAAATTCAAAGGCAGAAAGTGTCACTGTGGTGAAAGAGCACGTGATCGTAAGGGAAGAAACATCTCACTTGAGCTCCCACAAGTTCCTCCTTCTTCTAACTGCAGCTCTGGTGGCAAAGGAGGGGCCCCCGGGTCCCCAGGTCTCGGAAGCGTACTCGAGGAGAAGACAGTATTTTCAGTTCTGCCCACTTCCAAGACAGGCAAATTCAGAGAAGAGACAGGAGAAAAGAAAGGAGCTGTACTGGACTCTCCTTCTGGGTGGTACATGACTGTGGACGCCCTCAGTTTTTCAGAGAAACTGCTCTCGTCTGAATTTGATCTAGAAAGGTTGTTGGTAGCTCCATCTGGAAAAGGCTCACAGCTGCTACATTTCAGTCCTACAACAAAATTATTCAGATGTAAATGAAAAATAACTTCAAAAAACTGCGTCTACTCTTATCTCATTAAACTAGCTATCTAACAACCAGAACATAAACCTCAGTTTATAAATCCTATCATCATCAATTTCAAATCTCACTTGTTTCATTTTTTTTTTCTTTCTTTTTTTTTTTTTTAAGGTTTTTTGAGACAGGGTCTCACTTTGTGGTTCAGGCTGGCCCTGAGCTCAGACTTAAATCACATCACAATCCTCCTGCCTCTGCCTCCCGAGTGCTGGGATTACAGGCGTGAGCCACCACGCCTGGCACTGTGGTCTGTGGTACTGGTTGCTGCGGGGCGTGAGTCTCCACACCCAGTATAGGTATGTGGTGACCGGGGATCGAACCCGGGTCCTTGCGCTTGCATGACAGGCGCCGGAACAGTTGAGCTAAATCCCCGGCCCCCTTTTAAGCTTTTTTTTGAGACAGGGTCTCACTTTGTAGTTCAGGCTGGTCCTGAATTCAGCCTTAAATTCAGCAATCCTCCTGCCTTTGCCTCCCTAGTGCTGGGATTACAGGTGTGAGCCACCACGCCCGGCACTGTGGTATGTGGTACTGATTGTTGCTGGGCGTGAGTCTCCACACCCAGGGATCAAACTTAGAACCTTGCACCTGCAAGGCAGGCACTGGAACCACTGAGCTAAATCCCTGGCCCTCTTTTGCTTTCTGAACCACCACGTTTAGGTAAAAAAATTTATGTAAGTTAAAGGATATGATATAATTCACATTTAACATATACTTACATAATAAAACTTTTCATAAGATTAACCACTTTTACAATTAATATGTATTCCTTAGCATCCTGCATAAAAAATATTGGCTGATAAAAATAAAACTCAGTACAGTGGTGCATCCTTGTAATCCCAGGGATGCTAAAGCAAGAAGACCTCAAGTTTGAGGCTAGCCTGTACAACTTAAGGAGTGGTCTCAAAATAAAACAAAGGCTGGGGGTGTAGTTTAGTAGTACAGCAACTGCTTAGCACGGCGTACGCCGAAATTCTGAGTTAGTCCATGGCAATTATGATTCTTCAGTTGTACAGTGTTAGAAATCAAAGGGATTTTAGTGGTCATCCCACATAGTTTCTGTTACTATTTATTAGAGACAAGAAAACAGAGGCATAGAATATGCAAATCATGCCTCACCCTCGGACTACTTTGTAGAAAACTGAGAACTACAATGAAATAGATAATATTCACTTATGACAGTGGTCATTCCCAAGAAATAATTTATTATATCCAATGGATCTAGTCAACAGTTAGACTCAAGATTAAGAGTGAACACAAATTTATCTTTCTGTTAGATGTGGTGAATATTTAACCTAATTGTCTCCAGGCACAGAAATTCCTGAGTTGACAAATTTTGGGCAATACTCATAAAATCTGTAAAGTCCATTTATATGTCATTTTTTCTGCTAGTTTTTCAATTTTACAATATATTCAACATTTGTGTCCAAAGCTAGAGACATTTTTTTCTTCATGTATGCCTTTTGTGAGGGGAAACTACCAATGTGTTGCAACAAGGACTTATAGACTCAGTTCCCTAAGGGCAATACCCAAATTACTCTTTCACACTATCACCAATTAGTTAGCACAGAGTTAGCACAGAGCCCCATCACATATATACACTTCATGTACAGGTGCTCTGGGGACACAGAGAGAAACAGACAGTGAGAGGTTGGAGATTTCAGTGGTGCAGGTGATTCCACACGGCAGGCCAATTGGTGAGCTGTGTACTGAAGTGAGGGTACAAGGGCAGATGTAAATCTGCTATGCCCTCAATCAGTCCCGACTCCCATGCCACTCACCTCTTGCCAGACTGAGTGAGTTGGCCTCTGCTATTTAAGATATATCTATCTATGTAACTATTCCATCTTGTGATCAAATGGTGGAAGAAAAACTATGAGCTGGACTTACTGACATATATCATTGATACACTGTTCTTAATACGGGAAATACAGTATTTTCAGAGGTTACTTTTGAATAAATTAATTTTACACTGACTTTGTAAACAAACCCTTGTATATACCAAGGTTGCATTATAGAAAGCTATATAGTATTGTTAGATGAATACCAATATAGGGTACTGAGTGATATTTTACTTTTGAAATGTAACGTTATTATATACAGTGAAAAATGTATATCAAATGTAATTTTGAAGCTTTTTGAAAGAAAACTTATAATTTCTTTTTCTTTTTCAATTTTTAAGAAGCAATTAATTCCTTGATACCTGAGGGATCTTACCTTTCAGATATTCTAGTTTTATATTTCTAAGTTTCAGCACTTCATCTGTAATCTTCTGTATCAGGAAGTTTTGTGTTTTTTCTCGCCTAATAGATTCAACGAGGGTGTCTAGTCCTTTGGGGTTTTCTTGTAAGTAATCTAACAATTTTCCAGCCCTTTTTCTACTTGATGTCCTGCAAGAGATTTCTTCAGTATCTTCTCTACTGAGTATTTTTTTTGCACGTAGATGATCAAAATGTCTCTCAGCTATGAGTTTCTCGCACAGGTAAACACGTAGATTTTCTAAAGCCTAAAAGACATAAAATAAAACTGTTTCAATATATATTGTGATGCCTAAGAATACCACACAGGTGACTAGTTATTAGTAAGGAATCTTAACTGGTTTGAGGCCATGTTCTTCAGGCAGGAGGGTCAGCCCTTTAAAATGCAAGGTAATTAAGATCAAAGTCGAGTAAACACAGGCAGGTCCCAGATATTCCTCAGTTTCTGCCCTCTTCTTTTCTCATTTTTGCACTTGAAAACCAAGATGAGGCTGTTGTGAGGGAGAAACAGAGTCTCGATCCTTGAAAATGGGTCTCTGCTAAGGTCATCTTCAGGGGTAAAGAGAAGAGAGACTAATTTATATTTTAGTTATTATTTAAGCAAGGGAATTCAAAATCAGACAGAACTAGGAAGGATAAATCAGCATGAAGTCCCAGTTATATCTGCCTCATGTTTGCTACCAATCATTCCATCTACCGGAAGTCAAATCATTGAAAATAGAACACCTGGGCTGGGGATGTAGCGCAGGTGCCACGCCTGCCTAAGCACAAGGTCCTGAGTTTGACCTAAAAAAAAAACCAAAACCAAAACACCCCACCTAAACTAAAAGGGTACATGATCAATCTTGCTTTGAAGTTATTTAGAAAGAAATACCCCACTGAGTCAGTCTTGGTGGAGGGGAAATGGATGGGTATGTGGGGAGAGAAACCTAATGGAGTAGGGAGTGCTGAAAAGAAAAAAACAAACAACGAAGAAGAAAAATGAAGAAAAAGACAACCACAGAAAACAAGCTTAGACCTGAGAAGTGGTTAAGGATGCTTATTTAGCAAAAAATCCATATTGGTCTTATTTATTAAGATTAAAACATTAGAACTAGGCTAGGGATTTAGCTCAGTGTTTCTGGAGCCTGCCTTGCAAGTGCAAGGGCCCAGGTTCATCCCCAGTAACCACATACCACAACACCAGGCGTAGTGACTCATGCCCATCAGCAATCAGTACCACACACCACAGTGCCAGGCGTTGTGGCTCACGCCTGTAATCCCAGCACTTGGGAGGCAGAGGCAGGAGGATTGCTGTGAGTTCATGGCTCACCTCTGCTACATAGTGAGCTCAGGAGCAACCTGAACTACAAAATGAGACCCTGTCTCAAACAAAACAAAACAAAACAAAAACATTAGAACTATACATTAGTGAAGTACCATGTAATATTCTGATACATGCACACATTCCACCTTTAAATCAGGTCCACACTGATCATAATAGGCATAAATGATGTGATGTCAGTGATTGTATTTTTTTTTGAGACAGGGTCTTGCTTTGTAGTTTGGGCTGGACCTGAACTCAGCCTCAAACTCACATCACAGCAATCCTCTTGCCTCTGCCTCCCGAGTGCTGGGATTACAGGTGTGAGCCACCACCCCGGCAGTGATTGTATTTTAGCTTCTCTATTTCCTAGATAGATGATCTTAGGTACATTTATTTTTTAACTCTTCAGTGGCCATTTACTCACTGCCATGAGGCATAAATAATGCATGCAAAATAAAAAGCACCTAGCACACAGTAGGTGAGCACTATGTTAGGGATGATGACAATGATGACTAATTTGACTCACACCAACAATGACTGCCTATAATAATAAAGGCAATGGAGGGGCCGGGGAGTTAGCTCAGTGGTCCCGGCGCCTGTCTTTCAAGCGCAAGGGCCTGGGTTCAATTCCCCGGTAACCACATAACAATACTGGGTGTGGAGACCCCACACCCAGCAGCAACCAGTACCACATACCACAGTGCCGGGCGTGGTGGCTCACGCTTGTAATCCCAGCACTCGGGAGGCAGAGGCAGGAGGATTGTGATGTGAGTTTGAGGCTGAGCTCAGGGCCAGCCTGAACCACAAAAGCGAGACCCTGTCTCAAAAAAAAAAAAAAAAAAAAAACCTAAAAAAAAAAAAATATTAATAAAGGCAATGGAATATCTTAGCAGCACGTATGATGGCAGAAGTTATCTAAGTGAAGGCTTCCTGTAGATCTCAGTCCACTGAATTCCCACATGCATTTATTTATTTATACAACAAATATTTTACATACCTGAATTCCTAGTAAGTCAAATGCCAAGCACTAAGTATATGAGGATGAACAAGATTTGAATTGTGTATGCAAATGGTCCTTGGTCTGTTTGGGAAATACACATCACATGCAAGCCAATACTAATAAAACCTGTAGATCAAGCATTGGGGAATCACAGTGCACAGTAAGCCACTATCTCTGGGACCCAGGAGACTCCCAGGAATTCATCTGAGACAAAGGCATGAAGATAACTGGGGAAACACTGAGAAGTATAGAGTAGTTGGAACACAGGATACATGTGAGAAGTTGGTTAGACATGAAGCTGGGAAGGGAAACGGGTTGTATCATGGCTTTTCTTTTGGTTTTTTGAGACAAGTTCTCCTGATGTAGTTCAGGCTGGCCTTGAACTCAGTATGTAGTCCAGGCTAGCCTTGAACTTGGGGCCTAAGCCTCCCATTTCAGGAGTGCTGAGATTACAGGCCTGTGATACCACACCATCATAAAAGACTTTTTCAACATGTTGAGGAACAAGCATTTCCCTGCAGTTAAAAGGGAAAATCATCAAATGTGTACAAACATGAGGCAGGAAATTTTGAGGACTCGGGGAGCCAAAGGTGCTGTGAAAGATCAATTACTCGATGATTTTACATAAGATCTTCTAAACATATGACTTTGAGCTGTTGGGAATGAGAGATTATGTTTCTAAAAACCTAGTCTATGGTCATACCACCACCTATTTATTGATGATTCCCAAAGTTTATGTTTATGATCAAGATTTTCTCCATTTAGACATTGCCAAGATTTGAACTGTGTATGCAAAGGGCTCCTGGTCAATTTGTCCCGCAGTATGTCCATGTATGTAGGTAGAGACAGACAGACAGATGTATAAACACACATACAATCTGCCCCTTTATCTCTGTTAGTACTGCACTACTTCAGGTGCTTGTCATATTCTGAGTGGACTAACAGCACAAACCTAGCTAGCTACACTTCTACGTTCTTCTTTTTTCTCAAATTTTTCCTTTATACAATCCAATAGATTTTCCGATTTTGCAAGAAAAATGGAAATCTGAAGTGTTGTAGAAGTTCTATTCACACTGAAGTTTTGTTTATTTTCTAAAAAACCTTCAAATTGTTTTCTGTTAATACTTAAAGGATAAAATGCCCCATCCATGGCAAAAGGGGTGAAGAATGTGGCTTTACAATTAGATCAACCTCACTCAAAAGCCTGATTCTGTCACATACTCCTGTGACAGTGGGGGCAAGTTATTTAACCACTGTTAAGCTTCAGGTTCCTTATCAATGCAAGGATAAAAATTCAGCTCACAGGACATCTAGGAATTAAATGTGTGAGAGAGAACTTAGATAAAGCTTTGGTACAGTCTCCAATACACAGAAATGACTAAAAAAAATGACCATTTGATCATGGCAGACATGATTCTTGGTAATATGATTCCTACCCAGCTCTCTAGCTTATCACTGCCTTTATCCTACAACTTTACTCCCAAACTGCTGTGTGTCATTCTACATTTATTACATTTATGTTGTTACCTCTGTTTGATTTTTCTCATCCTAAACTACTGTTCATTCTTTTTTTTTTTTGGAGACAGGGTCTCACTTTGTAGTTCAGGCTGGCCTTGAGCTCAGCCTCAAACTCACATCATAGCAATCCTCCTGCCTCTGCCTCCCAAGTGCTGGGATGACAGGTGTGAGCCACCCCACCTGGCACTGCGGTATGTGATACTGATCGCTGCTGGGCATGAGTCTCCACACCCAGTATTGTATGCGGTTACCAGGGGATTGAACCCAGGCCATTGCGCTTGGTGAGACAGGTGCCAGAACCACTGAGCTAAATCCCCAGCCCCATCCACTGTTCATTCTTTAAGATTCAGGTCAGTGGTCATTTTCTTTCAAAAGCCTATCTTAACTTCTCAGGAAGTTAGGTACCCTCTCTCTGTCCTGGAACACCCCAGTGAATAGATTTGATGCTCAATATCGAGGGCTCCACTCTTTGACCTCACTGCTCAATTCATCCCCATTCTTTCCCCCTGCTCTTCTTGAAGTCACCAGCGACTTCCTGATTATCAAATGGGAGATGTGTCATCTTCATCCTATTTGACTTAGAGCATGGACACAGAGCTAACTGACCACATCCTATTTTAATCGCTCTTTTTTCTTATATGAATACCATACTCTGCTGATTTTAGGCTCTGGGCTACATTAAAACTCTTCTCTTTAGAGTCTTAATTTCTTAGGTGAAATAATTCAATTTCACATTGTGGTTTATTTTCCTTACTCTTTTCTGGTTGTGGAGATTGAACTCAGGATCTTTGCACTGAGCCATATCTCCATTTCTTTTTAAGCAAAAGAAAAGCTTTTCTGGAGACAAGGTTTCGCTAGGTTGTTAGGGTGTCCAGGCTCAGTTTGAACTTCTGGCATCTTGCTTCAGCTCCCCCAAGTGCTGGGATTACAGGCAGGTACCACCAGCAGCTCATACATTTGTAGCTCAGATTTCTCTTCTGATCTTCAGACTAGGTCTATCTAATCAAAATTCCTACTTATTAATCTGATTCTACTCTCTCCCTGAATCTCACACTCATGTCACTTTTATTTCAAAAGCATATCTCAGCTCCATCCATCTCCACTGTCTTCACTCTGCAAACATCATCTTTCATCTTTATAAATAACAGAAGTCACTGCTTTTCTCACTCTTTCTCTTCAGCCCACAGACTAGCCGGAGGGATCTTTAAAAGCTACATAATTTTTCAGGGGGTCTCTGTTATACCTGGGGAAAAAAACTGAGGCTCTCCCGAATCAACTCCAGCCTACCTCCCTAACTTCACCTCAGGCTGCCTTCTGCGTTCTTCCAGTATTTTCAAGTCACTACAGTTTGCCTGTTTTAGGTCCAGAGCAAATTCTATTCGACTTGAATGTTCTTCCCAGCTCCTACTCTTCAGGAATCAGTTCAAATGTAACCAAACCATACAGTCTTATCAGCTTCACAGTTCCATGTAATCCATGTTTATTAAAATGAACTAAATTCAACGAAACAGATGAGGTACACTGGATAAGAAATGAGGAGTCAGTGAAGTGGTAGCTTCCAGTAAAGGAAGTGGTGATACAATACTTCCACAAGAAGTACGAAGATCCCCAGGACATGCATGGAACTTCAGACAGTATAAAACTTTGTATACTGCTTTGTGTAGCAGGTGGAGGGCCATTTAAACTTTCTCCTTCTTTTTGTGGTGGTGGGGATTGAAGCCAGAGCCCCCAAACATGCTGGGCAAGTGTTCTACCACTGCGTACCTACTTGTGTTCTACCACAGTTTTAAAAATTGCTAAGGTTGTAAATCATTTTGAAAATATAATAAACATCTAAGAAAAATAATGTAGTTTTCTCACAGGCCTCCTGAAACTCATCTACAGTTTCCTCCAGGCTATGAATTTCTGATACAGTGTAAATTGAAATTAGGCAGATGGATAACATCAGTGAACTAAGAATTACAAAGGGCTGGAAGACTATCTTCCCATCTGCATTTGTACATAGGTCTTATTTCTTCTGGCTCCTGATCTCTCAAATCTTGTTTCAACAGCTGTAAAATGCAAACAATTGTTTTCCTCTAAGACTGTAAAACTGTCAAGAGGGAAATGCGAAGAAAACTGACACAAAACCTGGAACATAGTAGGCCTAACTCTTCAATTCATGGTTTTACAGACATCTTGAGTAAGACAACACTACTTTATTCTATCCCAGTTTTTCTCAACTACAATGTAAAGCATGGGCCTGCTCTGCATTTTTTGCGTCCTTCCAGGCAGAAGGACACTACTTTCCATGTAGTTAAGTGCTG
Source organism: Petromus typicus (assembly GCA_004026965.1). Lineage (NCBI taxonomy): Eukaryota > Metazoa > Chordata > Mammalia > Rodentia > Petromuridae > Petromus > Petromus typicus. The sequence continues at coordinate 676 of PVIR01013111.1, read as the reverse complement.
CATAAATCTCCGCTGAATGATGAAACTAAGGCACAAGTTCCAGTCACATCTTTTTCCTTCTGCTACGGCAACAAATGGATTGTAATTATGAGAAAAGTGTGTAAGCCTTCGAGGGATGGAGAAGAAAGGGATCTGAAGTAGGTTAATATTCAAAAATTGTTGACAGGTCAAGATCGCAAAGATGATGATTTAGTAATAAGTACCGTGTTCCCGTTGGGTTTGTTTTAAACCTGAATTCACATAACGTGGTTTACTGGTGTCCACCTAGGTCTCATCTGGCAAAACAAGCAACTAAGAGCAAAAGAAAAAGAAACCAGTTGCACCTCAGTAAAGCTATCCTTAAAAAAAAAAAAAAAAAAAAGTTGAGCTTTTACAGCTTTTAAGCTTTACAGCTCTGTACCATCCGTGCAGAACAGCCTAATTTGGCTATCGAATATTTCCAGTGTTTACCTGTACATCAATCCTCAGCTGCAAGTATCCACTCACCCCTCCCCATTTAAATACGTGGGCGTCTGCTTACTAGGGGAATTCCAGGCGGCTTTCAGCTGTCGAGCTCTCCCCAGGCCCCTTTGCAAAAAGAGTCCCTCCTATCTGCTCGGGATAATTCATCTGGTCCAGGTTTTGCACCAGACTGAGCCGGCAGCCCAAGGTTTCAGACTCAGGGTTCAAGCTGAAG
>PVIR01013110.1:0-43060 GCA_004026965.1 Petromus typicus | reverse complement strand
TGATCACTCTGTGTTCTGAGTGAGGGCAGAGTGACCAACCTCCAGCAAAATGTCTGATTAGTATCTCAGCTTGTGCATCCACTGAGAACCATGTAGAAGGTATCAGAGCTACAAGGGAACCAGAAAGGTCTTAGGATGCCATTTTACAGGTGAGGAAATCAAGGCTCAGTGAGGCGAACTAACTTACTCTAGTCAAACTTAGACTATTGCAGATGTGCCTTTTTGCCTCATTTCTGTTGTGAATATTTTCACTAGATAAATGTCCACAACATTTTTAAATTTCAGTCCATTCCATCTTTTCTCTTGGGCTTTGAAAAAGGACCAGAACTAATAGCCAAAAAATACTGCGAGCATCATGATTAAAATAGGAGATGCTACTTAACATCTAAAAAAGATTTAATGTTCAATCAGATGAGATTTTTCATTGAAACAGTATGTTCTTGGCAGTGAATATTCTTTCATCATATAAATAATTTAAATATATATTTCAATTTGAGGCCACTCTGGATTATATAATGAGTTTGAGGCCAGCCTAAACTACATAGAGAGACCCTGCCTCAACAAACAAATGTGTGTGTGTATATATATATATATATATATATATATATATATATATATATATATATATGTGTGTGTGTGTGTATCATTTATATGTATATATATATGTCATATATATATATATATGTCATATATATATATATATATATATATGATAACGTATAGACTGTCAAGGGTGTAAAGAAGTAGAATCCATGTAGTTTCTGTAAAACCAACAAAGATTTTGCTCTAAATACTTTTGATAGAGATTTTTCTTTGGATAGATTAGAATTTTTTTTTTCCTTCAACACAAGTGCCTGCCATGTACTAAGTTCTGAATATAAAAAGATAAATAAAATATAATCATGCTAAGCCAAAGTTGCTCAGCACACTTAAGCAGAGAATCTTTATGCTGAACCATGATGTGTATTTTTCTAACATTACCTAAAAGCAGACCATTTAATTCTGAAGCTGTCTACCCTGACAATAAGTTTAGAGCTGGCTGCTTTCCCAGAGTAAACCCCTTTTCTATTATGAAAAACTTACACCAACAAATATTGCCTCACTGTTATTGCAAATTGGTTGCACTGGTCATCATCAAAGGTTTTACCTCTAAAAATGTTATTGTAAAATATTTATACTGATCAAATTCTAAATGTATTATTATATGTTTACATTGGTCATCTTCAAAATATTAATTTCTTTTTAAAAATGGGACATTATTACAAAGATGCCTTTGGTACAAAACTACATTGAAGGATGTAAGGTTTTATATAATTGTGATACTTGTTATTGCTGCTTTACTGGTGTACAAGATGTATTTATGCTCCATAATTATATGAGTCTTCAAACTTTGTGTATGATATTCACCTTTTGATTCAGACATCTGCTTTACATTTTTGGGAGAGTAAGTACATCTAACAATGGCTATTTTGTGGTAGAGAATTTAAAGTATACCACAAAGATTATGACACAATTATTATACTAAAATATTATATATAGTTCTTTCATTAGAGCCCTTTTCTATTAACATTAGGTACTCAACCACTACAACAACTATGATTGGCAACTGTAATAAGTGTGTAACTGTGTTTTATGACTAAATGTCTTTTATGCAATGTTTATAATAGTTTAGTTCATTACTGCTAGTGCATATACTGATCTTCTCTCCTGGGTGTTTAACAATTAAAGTTTAAGAGACCAAAACTAAAAAGGTAACTGCGCTAAAAAGGCAGCCAATACTTTGGCCTTGGCCCTCCAAGGTCAAATACAACTAAGAGACTCATTTGGCCTTGTTAGATAGTAAGAGATTAACTTTATTTAATATAGGTCTCACTATAACTTATTCTTAAATATCCAGTAGAAAAGAAAAAATAATAATAATAATGATAATTGTTTTTACTCTCTAATTATTAACTACAGGCTGCCAAATTCTAAGCGATCATACATTAATACAATAAGGTACTATAGATTTTGTTTAGTAATATCCATCAGGGATTAATCATTATTTAAAAAATGTTTCTACCTGTTTAAATCAATCTTCTGATTGATAAAGTTTATTGTATATTTGCCTTTGCATTTTTATTCCAATACTATGCTTTTGGCCGAGGTTTTAGAGTCAAAGATGAAAGGAGGATATGAAGGCAAAAGCCAGGTTGGCTGGGCTAGAATTTAATGTGGCCAGTGTTATCGTGACTCCACCCTCAGCTAAACCAGGACTGCCTGCCTCTTCAATCTACAATGGCCCGCCTCTGTGCATGCTTCAACCAATCCGCAATTGACCCCACATGTACGTTTATGCCATTTACCATTTACTATGTAAGTGACTGTATTTTGCACTAAAGACAGAACAGTTCTGGAAATGTTCCCCAGAGTCTGTGTGGTGACTCTGCATGCTCACCCTCCCCATCCAGGTCTCTGAACCTGATCCTCGACTGTGTACCATCCCAAAGCCGAGGACAACAACAATGTCTCAAGTTTCTGAAAATATTCATGGAATTCTAGTGGTTTTCTATTATACTTACATATTAGAATTTATTTCCCACTCATTCTTTCTCAGGAAACCACTAAAAGACTACTCCTCTGCAATAAGGAAGAGATCAAGAAAAAGAAAGCATACAACCTAGTAAACAAGGACTAACCCTAGTAAACAAGGACTCTACAACCATAAAATAGCAAAGGGAAGCCTCAGATAACAGATAGCTGAGGACTAGATAGAAATCAATTCAGCCTGAAGCACAAGAATGTATCACTGGGACAAAAGCAGTAGAATTATGAGATGCTCTGATATATCTGAGGATCGGGGAAAGAGAATGTTAGGAAATGATAGAACTGAGCGAGTAATTGAGGAAAAGTAACAATAGATCTATACACATTATAAATGCTGCAATTAATTTAAGAAAAATTAAATGCTTTTCAAAAAATAAAAACATATACTATTTGACTGCACTTAGTAATATCAATGTAGTCATTCACCTATTGATCCCTTATGAGAAAATAATACTAATGAGATTACATTAATAAAGGAGTGCAAAGGTATGTGAAAGAGCTAAGTCAAAAAATTGCAAAATAGTACTATAACAATAATATGTAAATGTGGTAGGCTTGAAAAGTACAATAGAAGGGAGGAACTCCTGTTTTTATATAATCCACTTCGGACTAGGGATGTAGCTCAGTGGCACTGTGCCTGCTTGGCAAGCAAAAGATCCTGACTTTAATCCTCAGTACTGACAAAAAAAAAATTATACTATATATATAATGGAATCTCAGTTTTTAATCAACAGATGGACAAAAGTTGAAAACTCTGGGATTAGCAGTAGTTCTAAAAGACATTGAGGAATTTAGTGTGAAAATGTGTTCACTTTTTCCTAGCTATACTCAGAAGCAATTTTTTATTTTTGAGATAGGCTGGCCCTGAGCTCAGTCTCAAACTCACATCACAGCAATCCTCCTGCTTCTGCCTCCCGAGGGCTGGGATTACAGGCATGAGCCACTATGCCCGTGAGTCTCCACAACCAGTATTGTATGTGGTTACCGGGGATCGAACCCAGGTCCTTGCGCTTGCAAGACAGGTGCCAGAACCACTGAGCTAAATCCCCGGCCTTCAGAAGCAATTACTTTTAAATGGTACCCCTCTACAATATTTACATTTTAGGGACTTGAAGTCCCTAAAGGGACTTAGTATTTGACTTCCAGGTCAAATAGTAAGCAGCAATAAATCAGCCTCTCTGAGATTCAGAATCCAGACACTGTTAAATAACAGGTTGGAGAAGAAAAGAAGGATGGAGGTGAATTCTTGGGACCCAGGAAAATTCTAAAGGGAAAATCAGATATTATAGAAAAACTGAAAACTGAAGAGCGAGACTACAACTCAAAAAAAAAAAGACGGGCCAATCTGCACTTTCTCCTAGGCTCCTGGCTCTCAGTGAAGAGAAAGGAAGATCAAATCTATAGACATGGTCAAAATGAATGACCACAGAGGCCTGCAGGGAAAAACGCAGTGGTGGAGTCGAGTTGTGGATGCTGTACACAGTAACAGCTGATGACTGGCTCCAGTCCAAGCATCCACCAGTTGCCCTAGAGACGGTGCCCAGTTGGATGGTATTTTAGAAAGGGGCCAACAGATCCTGAGTCTCAGAGCAGCTGTGGGTTGGCTTCATCTCAGGGCACTCAGTGTTCAATCCCACAATGACTGGGTGAGGGACTTCTGTGAGAGACCTCTATCATCAGGAAGCCATAATCAGTATGGCAGGGAACATCAGAGTGTCATAAGCAAAATAACTCAGGCCCAGTCTATATGACTTGAGGCCAGGTTCAGCCTGAAGTGCTGGGGATTTCAAAGTTCCAAACTGGCACACAGCTCTAATCCTACTACTGGCTGATTTTGACTACTTAAAACAGACCTGGACTCAAACCATCTCCCTTATCTATGCAAGAGAGCAGAGTCACACCTTAAATTGGACAAAACTGCCACAAAATTGTAGACTCCAAGAAGCTAAGCATAGGCTTGAATTCACAGGTAAATTTCTCTCTCTCCTTTCCTAGTGATCTTTAAAAAAAATTTTTTTTGTATTTTTATGAGTGTGAACATTGTTTTTAATTTTGTTTTTTATTTTGTTCTTGTTTTTGCTTTCTCCTTCTTTCCTTTCTCCTCTCTTCTTCATCCATTTCCTGAGACTTGGATAATCTTCCTTTTTGCTTCCAATCACTTTTCTTCTTTTATTTCTCTATTTTTTCCTTTTTTCCCTTTAAAATTTTCTCCTCTCAGGGTAAAATCACTCTATTGAGAGAATATTTAATGGATATAATTTTCTGATTTGTCTTAGATTTTGTTATATAATTGTAAATTTTGTACTGAGGGTTAAGCATGGCAAATTAATAATCATCACACTGGAAGTAGGAAAGAAGTTAACATGGGAAGGGGGAATGTGGGGAAAGGAAAGGCAGAGAAAGGGATTGAAGAAAAAAAGAGAATAGAAAAGGAAAAAATGGAAATGGGAAAATGATTGAAGCAAGAAAAGGGAAATGAAAAAACGAATTAAAACATAATAGGTATAGGCACAAATTTCCTATGATGCATGTAATCATGGATGTATGGGAAATATGTACTAATAAAAACTTTTTAAAATATTTATATTTTACATCTAAATATTTTTATCAACCATTTTCTTCTTTTTTTCCTTTATTTTTTTCAGCTCTATTTATAATGCTATAGGCTGATCTGGTTTAATCTATTTAATTAACCTGGAATACTTTTTTCCCCTACCCTCAAACTCTGTATTCTCCTGGCTTGCCTCCTCACTTCTTTTTAAGCCTTTACTCAAAAGTTTCTTTATCCTTTTAAAAATTACACATTTCAGCAATTCTATCTATTATACACCCAGAGCTGTATAAATGTTGGACAGATCAAAAGAAGAACCACAGCAAGGATTTTGAGACCTGAACTGAAATATAAACTACTACTCAAATGTCAAACTAACCCTCAGCAGTACATGCACAGGGTAGGCCTAAAAGGAGTTTGGCAAACACATTGGAAATTTAAGAAAAGTTAGAGATACTTCCCACTGAAAGCAAGTCTGCACCTATTGTGTTGACTGGCTACTAAAACAAATAAAACATTAGCATTATTCAGGGGATAAAAGGACATATATTCAAACCAATATTTTATTTGAATTTTGCAATCCAAAATTAAGATACTTAATATGAACCCAGAAAAATATTTTCAATTATGAAAGAAAAAGGCAATCAAGAGATGCCCCAAATATTATAATTATCATAAAGCAGCTACTAACTATGGTCTTTGTATACAGACTAACAAATTTGAAATTAATGGTAAATACAGGTGCTCAACAGATAAACAAGAGCCGTAATAAAAGAGCCAATTTTAAAAATACAACATCCAAAATAATGCCTTTGTAGACACAACAGCAGAACGGATATTAGTCAAAAATTAGTGGACTAAGAAACAAATCAACAGAAAGTATTTTGTAAAGACAGATATGGGAACAAGAAATAGAGAAAAAATCTTAAAAATGAAAAGAGCCTCAAAGACACATGTGACAACATCAAAATATCTAACATTCTTGTCATCAGATTCCCAGAAGAGAAGGAACATGACACAGAAAAAAATATTTGAAAAACAAAGTGCTGAATTCTGTGAAATATAAAAGGAACTCAATAAATTCAAATGAAATAAATCAAAGAAAACAACACTAGATATATCATAGCAAACTAGAGAATATCAATATTTTAAATCTCAAAATAATCTAGAACAAAATGATAATTTACATCTGGAGGCAACTATTTCAGCGACCACAGCCGGGTCCTGCAGACAATGAGCTAACTGCTTTAAAGTACCAGGAGGACAAACAAAACCATTAACCCAGAACTGTCTAAAATAGCAGTCTTTATCCTCCGATAAAGAAAAACTAACAGAACATACCACTGTTAAAATTGTTTAGGCTATAGCAAAATGACAGCAAATGGAAATATTTTTAAGAAGGAAAAGAAGCATAAAAGTAAATAAGTAAGTAAATATGATTAAGACATTTTCCTCTTAAGTTTCCTCTCACAACTTTGAAACCAAAAAATATAAAACTATCCGGTAGGGTTCCATACATATTGAGGCAACACATACGGAGAGATGGATTAAGACACAGCAGTAAATTTACATGGCTGCAAGAGTTTTTCTCTACACTTTATTTAAAATAGTGTAATTTTAACAGACATTGACTGTGAATATTTATGTATGTATATTGTAACCCCAAGACTAACCAAAGGAATATAGTCAAACATATAAATTAGAATGTAATATTAAAAGTTCACATAATGCAAAAGAAAATAAGAACATAAAAACATAGAGAATAAAAAGAAAGCAAACAAGAAAGAAGCTCAAATCTACCTTTATCAATAATTACATTTAATGTAAATCATATAACAGAAAGAGATATCGTCAGTGCCTCCTAAGTGCCGAAATTACAGGCATGAGCCACCATGGCCAACACGCCCTGCATCGCTGTATATGGTTATTGGTGATTGAACTTGGGACCTCGCGCTTGGAGGCAGGCACCGGAACCACTGAGCTAAATCCCCAGCTCTTGTCAGTATAATTTTTTGAAAGACCTAATTTGTGTTGTCTACAAGTAATCTACTTTAACCTAACAAATTGACAGGAAAAAGATGAAAAAAGATATATAAATCAAACACTAATTAAAATAGCCTGAGTGGCTGCATGAGACAAAGTATATTTCAGTAAGGGGATATACTACTATGGACAAAGAGTAGCTTATAAAAACACATTTATTAAAATGTCTGTGCTTCTAAACAAAGTCTCAAAACACATGAAGCAAAAAATGCCCAGACTTAAAGGTAGAAATAGACAAATCCACAATTCTACCTAGAAATGTCAATGCTTCTTTCTCAGCAATTGCTAGACCTAGTAAAGAAAACCAGTAATTATTTAGAAGACCTAATAACATTATCAAACAATTTGATATAATTAAAATTTATAGAACACTCCATCCAACAAGTAGTACATGACACATTCTTTTGTAAGTGACCATGGGGCATTTACCAAGATATTTTGGGGAAAAACAAACATTAAACTGAAAAGAACTGAATCTTACCCATATCTTTTTAAATCACAACAGAATTTAAAAGTGCTATATAGTAGCTCACTTTGTTATCTCTTGATATGTCTTCACTTTTCTGGCTTAGGAGAGTATGCCACTATAGAATCCAGACTCTTTCAAATGACTTCAAAGCTTAGAAGTCATGTAAGTGCTGTTAGGGAATATTTTGATGCACGCTGGATGTCTGATTATCATTTTTTTAAATAGAAATAAATCTAAAAGATGATTATCATTGAAATATTTTAGAATATAACAATACTTTCATTTTAGATATTTCACCTCCTGACTTGAGGACACTTAGAATATAATTAATTATGTAGCATTTCATTTTTTGTTTGATTTACAGTCTGAGAATCACTATTTCTTTCCTACTAAAACATCCTTTCAAATACTAGTCCTTGAATGATAGGTTTGTCACATAGGTGTTTAACATGCTATAAACACTGAATAAAGTTGCAAACAGGAGTTTGGGGTATAGCCCCATGGTAGAATAGCTGCTTACACACAAGACCTTAGGTTCAGATCCTAGAAGTGCAAATAGTGTACATATATGTTTACTGTATTAATCACTTTCCATTCACTGAGACAAAACCCCCCACATTTGCAACTTAGAGGTGGTGGGTTTATTTTGGCTTAAGTTTTAGAGGATTCAGTCAACAGTTCCAAGGCAGAGATAGCATGGCAGAGGAGCATGGTTGGAGGAAAGCTGTTGAACCCACGGCAGCCAGGAAGAAGAGGAAGCGAGGGACGAGAAGGAAGGAGGAAGGAAGGGGGGCAAGGAAAGAAGGAAACAGACAAACTGACTTTTCAGGGCACACTGTCAGTGACCTACCTCCAACCAGACCCCACTATGATCCAATCATCTTTCACCTTTCAGAAGACTGTCATCTGAACATGAGACTGGGGCACTTAATATATATATGTACACTATATATAAAATGTATGTAATGCAAGCATCTTTGAAAACAAGACATGTCAAATCAATGGCCACCAAGTAAGTTAAAGGCCTCAACTGTGAATATATGCTACTCCTGCACCAATGAATACCGTGAAGCACTTAAGCACTAAGTAATGACAATATCTGGGATGACATAATTTCACAACAAAATTCACATAATGTAATCATAATTACCATATAATTATAATAGCATATATATTATTGTATAATATATATTATTACATAATAGCATTTTCCTACTTATTAAAAGTACATTTAGAAAGAAAACACCCCTAGTATAAATTTTTCCCACTAAGAACTATTATCACTTTACAGAACACTGTGCTTGAAAACACAATTTGAAAAATACTACCTTCAGGTCTTAAGGTTTATTTTGACTAACAATTCAATGTTTTTCTTTTTAATTCCCTGCTCCAGAATAACAATATATTCTGACACTGCTGAAAAACACTAGTTCAAGAAAAGCATCTAAAAATATAGATCCCTGGAATGTTAAATGAAAACTAGCGCTAAAGGAGAAAAAGAAAGAAAACAGGAAATGCAGTCAAGTGACCTATGACCACAGGGAGAAATGGATCTCATTTAAGATTAGGTTGGGGACGTGTGGTGTGGGCTTTTTTTGTTTTTCTTCTCTGCATGAAAACTGGATTATAATATCTGTAGGGTGGGTCACTTCCAATTTATCTACTAAAAACATCAAGGGGAATCGTCTTTGGAGGACTTGTACAGTATTTCAGACTTTTCATGTCTGCTCTTATGGCTTTTTCATATAATAATGGACCACTAGGGGGAGAGATTCGCAGAGTACTGGACCTTTAACCAGTAGTAAACTCAAGTCAACAGATCCCATTCGTGTACTCTCAAGAAAAAAAAGACTTCTAAAATACGCAGCATCAAAACATCACTTTCAAATTAGTCAGTAGCCAATATAGCTTTCCTGAAGCCTCTGTTGGCTTTACACGAAAAACCCACGTATTCTGAATAGCCAGATGAGAATGCTACAAGACATCAAAACAGGAAGAGGGGTGGGGCACAGTAAAAGGGCTCCCCTAAATCAAAGGATTGCAGGGGCCCGTGGCAGTGCGTTCCAGTCGGGCCACACCTTAATCCAATGTTGGCCTCGAAGGAGACACAACAATGGTTTGCAAAAATCCTCCTTCCGAGAACCAAAGCCACTTTTGGTTAGCCACTGACAAGCGGATGCCACGCGGTCTCTTTGGTATGCCAACTATCCAGTTTCCTCCTCTTACGGACATTTAGTGAATAAAGTCATTTGCTTTCAACATTCCTTTCTGTATCTCAACCCTTCCTCTCCTGCCGCTCACAGAAACAAATATACGATTCCTACGCCGTCCTAGGATGACACAACGACTTTACTACTGCAAAAGACGGAATATTAAGCAGACACATGACAGAAAAGCAACCTGAACAGCATCTCACTCCTGGCGGAAAAACAGGGCGCAGGCGCAGTGGAGACTGTTGCCCTACTTGCCCACTTCCCCCGCCTCCTCTCCTCAATTTAACTTCCGGTTCTTTGCACCTCTGCTTCCGGGGCATTTTAGGCTCGGCTCCTCCTCAGCTTTTACCCTCCTCTGCCCGAGGGGGGGAGTCTAGGGGGTGGGGAAGAGTTCGTTGTTTGTTTACACGATGTGAGCGGAAAAAGAGACCAATAAAGTTTATTCTGGAAACAAAAGAAAAAAAAAGCAGGGGCTAGGGAGAAAGGAGACGGGGGCGGGGGCGGGGGCGTGCGTCGGGGGCTAGCTAGGAGAAGGAGCAAGGAGAAAGCGGCAGTTCCGGTGCCGCCGCCGAGGTCTGGGGCTGCTGCCGCCGCGCCGCTGGGGCTGGGGCTGGGGCCGCCGGCGAGGCAGGGCTCAGGCCCGGCCGGGCAGCTCCGGAGCGGCGGGGGAGAGGGGCCGGGAGGCGGGGGCCGTGCCGCCCGCTCTCCTCTCCCTCGGCGCGGCCGCCGCCGCCGCCGCCGCCCGCGGGGCTTGGGACCCGATGCAGGTAGCGCCGCGGAGCCTGGAGGAGCCCCGAGCGTGAGTACAGTGCGGACTGGCCGGGCGCGGGCGGCGCGGGCGCGGGCGCGGACGGGGACGGGGTCGGGGTCGGGGTCGGTAGGTGCCAGGGACTCCGGGACGCGCCCGCCGTCCTGGGCGGCGGCTGTCGGCCCGCGGCGGAGTTCGCCCGCGGTCGCCGCTCCCTTTCGCTCGCCGGCTCTGGCCTCTCCCCGCTGTGGAGGCGACGGCTGCCGCTCCCTCCTTTCTCCTCGGCTCCGGTTTCCTTTCTCCACCGTTCTGGGGGACGGGGCTGCTGGAAGCTGAGGAAGTGCACCCAGGGCCGACACCCCGGCCGCGGGGGCTCGGTCTTCGGGGGGCCCCTCACGCCCACCCGGCCCGCGGGTGGCCGGGCTCCCTGGACCCCTCGGCGAGGGGCCCCGCGAGCTGTTCCGAGGGGCTGTCACACCCGAAGACTCCGGCTCCGCCAGTCCTGCGGCCCTGCGGTCGCCTCTTTCTGGGTTTAAATCGCCCGGCAGGGGTATGCAAGGAAAACCTCTCCCCTTATCCCGCAGTTCCCCTCCCACCCTTCCTCTCGAGGTTGTTTTTTCCTTTAAAGAGGTAATCAAACGTTTGGATTTTTCATTCATAGACCTGAGACATTATCTCATGTGACTTGTGTCTTTGGGTCTATTATGTGATGATCCCTGTTTCATAGCTCCTGAGTGGCTCAGAAAGATAGGGTAGCGCCCAGGTCGGGGCTTTGTAAACACCAGACATTGTTCAGCCAGTGTGTTTTGATCGTGGCTTGAGGGATTTATTTTAGGATGCTGAAGAAGTAGTGGTGATGGTGGCCAACCATGTTATTAGACTTGGGAATCGAAAGCTCTTTTCCTAGATGTCAATAATTGGGGAGCTGTTTACGTAGCTATGTAAAGAGTCGGGGAAGCACAACCAAAGAGGGCTTTGTAGAGCATAGTCTGCATATTTTTTAATGAATTAGATTTGTGATTTCTTCTTGGTGAAGCTTCCACATTCCACCACTGCAGTTTTGTGAACATGCAGAGCATGGATTTGCGGGATGATGTTTTGGATCGTAGTTTGTAAGGCCGGCGAGAACACCTAGAAAACTTGGTGAGATAAATTTCTGGTAACTCGAGACGGGTGATTTCTTCCGCAACTTTTGAACCACTTTGGGCGATATTGCTCGAATGCTTCCGTGCTTAGAAACGAGATTCTTTTGGTTATTTGTTTACATTGCACCGTACAGAATTTATGTGCTGGATTGGTGCTGTAAGGAAAGTCCTGGAAAATACTTAAGATACCGTGTTGCTAAATTACTTTGGTTAGATCAGTGTTCGCATGCCATTGTGTTCAAGTTTTAACCTTTTTTTTTTTTTTTAAACTGAAGCATTGAATTCTTGTTGACAGTATTGAATTCTGTTAAATCTCCATCTAGATATCACATGTTTTGGAAAATTTTAATTATCAGATTAACTGTTCAGCAGTGTCATCAGCCAAAATTATCTGAGAGCCATGTAGGGGATGAGACGGATGATGTTTTTAAAATTTTTTATGTCGTCTTTTAGGATTATGTTTTTGAGTGAAAGAAATAGGTGAAATTTTACCCGTAACTTTTTTCAAAAGTTTTTGTGCATTTTTTTCAAAACACGTGCTTCCCTATTAAAATCATAAAATAGGTTATTGAAAGAAATCGTAAAACATCAGAAGGGCAGTAGCGGCACGAGGATATTAAGAAAGTAACAAACACCAGGATTTTATCTTTCACTGAGTATAAAGTTTGAAACATATTTCTCTCCGTTGAGATTAAAGAATGAAAAATGAACCACATGGAAGTACAGGACGGTGATTTATTTACCTAAATTTAAAAAAATTTAAATTGTGCTTAAGAGGGGGCATTACGTACATATAGTTACTTAAACTGAAAAATGATTCCTTGAAAGTGTATATACTCTCACAGGGCTACATGTATGCACAAGAGATGTTGTGAAAGAGCAGTGGCTCTGCCTGGCCGTGTGGATGGAACAGTGCTGGAGGCAGAGCTTCCTTCCTGTCAGGATAAGATCCTCTCCATCCCAAATCACTATCCCTTCAAAAACACCTAAATTTAGAAATAAAATACTCTTTTAAAAGTAGATCAGTGACTTTTTTCCCTAAAAAGTTCATTTGGTGTGTAACTTATTTCCTATTAGCCCTTTACTGAATAAAGATTTTTTTTAGAAGTTGTGATTATGGTGGAAAGGATATTTGTTCTGTCAATCTGTTTATTTGAAGAAAGCTACCTTAATCCCATTTGGTCGCTTCAGTAAGCTACAGTAGTGGTAAAAAGATCACTTCTGTATTCTATATCTCAAATTCCAGAATAAGAGTGTTTTTTTTAAATGAAATGCATTTCTTAAGTTTCATAAAAGATCTCATCTCTAGTGAAAATACTTATGATTTTAAAACTCAACTTGAGAACCACATCTTAGAATATCATGGTATATTAGTGATCATAATTTTTTTAACCGAGGAAATATTACTATCTCTAGAAAACAGTATTATTTGAAGTCAGACAGGTAGTCGGTGATACTCATTGTCAAAACCAGCTTTTTGAGGCATGCCGGGGATCAAACTCAGGACCTTGCACTTGTGAGGCAGGGGCCAGAACCATTGAGCTAAATCCCCAGCCCAAGACCGGTATTTTCAGACTCCTTTCACTCTCTAGTCTGCTCCACATCATTTTTACAGTTAGACTACAGAAACTGGGCCCAGACAGTTTCAATTTCTTGCCATCACTTTTTCTTATATTTGTGGTAATAAATATGGATGTTAAATAAATAGCCTTTACAGTTTAAGCAGTTTTTAATTTAGCTGCATGTTAGAATCATCTAGGAAGCTTAAAAAATACTAACACCAGAGTCTTATCCTCAGAGATTCTGATCTAATTTGGTCTGAGATGGAGCCCAACACATTTGCTTCTTTATCAAGGTGCATTTCCTTTCTTTACTCCTGCAGCTCCTCTGATCTTTGCATGTTATGAGCAAATGTAGTTTGTACTTCCTGAAACATGGGCATTTAATACTCCTTCCTTAACTGACTCCTACTCATCTTTCTCCTCTCCTCCTTTGAACAGACCAGTGTGGGCTAGGTGTCCCTGCTTCTTGTGCCCCTGGCATCCCGTACTCCTGTCAGAGACTGATCATACTGCATTATGGTTCATAAGTACAACCACATTTTTGTTCTTTTTTTTTTTTTTTTTTGACAAAATCTCGCTTTGTAGTTCAGGCTGGTCCTGAACTCAGCCTCAACTCACGGCAATCCTCCTGCCTCTGCCTTCTGAGTGCTGGGGTTACTGGCGTGAGCCACCACACCTGGCACTGTGGTATGTGGTTACTGCGGATAAAACTCAGGACCTTGCGCTTGCCAGGCAGACCTTGGAACATAAAGGGATTATACTAGATGTCTTGTTATCAGTGGTAGTGAACCTACAGTGTGCATGCCACAGCGGGTTTGTATCATGGAAAGTTTCTAAAAGGTTCGCTGTCGCTATTTCATATATAGCTTAGTGATCTGTCCTTGAGACTCTGTAAATATTAACGGCGTTTCCTTTGAAATCTAAGTTATGTTGGTTCAAAATCCAGTTCATACTTACTGGCTGAATTACTGAGATAGATTTCCTAATCGGTATAAGGGAATAATTACTACCTAATAAAATTGTTGAATTAAGTGAGATGGTAACTCCAAGAGAGTTCTTGAAAAAGATGAAGTGCTTAATAAATGTTTCTTTCCCTTTAGGAGGTGTTTGATCTCTTGAGTAAACTTACCTGAGATAAAAGGACACAGTTTTTGTGATAAGTTCTGTTTTCCACTTTGCTGACTGCCGGCAATTCAGGTGTGACTAGGGACCAGAAACACTGGTTTTAGTTTCATTTTCTGTGAACCCAGTTCTACTGCCAGACACCCAGGTATTGGTCAGCTTGTTTGGGAAATAATTATGACTAAAATTTTAACCTAATAATTTAACAAAAGCCAGTTGTTAATACACTATATTGTTTTTGTGTGTTTGTGTATGTATGTATGTATATGTAGACAGGTACAGATATGAATGTGGATGGGCAGAGTTTTAATTGATGACCATATGTCATTGCCAAAGATGAGTAACATCAGACTTGAACATTTAAAAGAATGGAACACATTAAAATTAAGAATGCTTTATGAGGGCCAGGGATTTGGCTCAGTGGTTCCAGCATCTGCCTTGCAAGCACAAGGGCCCGGGTTCAATCCTAGCACTTGGGAAACAGGAGGACTGCTGTGAGTTCCAAGTTCACCTGAGCAACATAGTGAGTTCAGGGCCAGTCTGAACTACAAAGTGAGACCCTGTTTCAAAAAAAAAAAAAAAGCTTTATGAAAGAAGATCTGGAGATGTTGGTAAGATTTCTGATTACCAAGTCTTAAAATTTAGTAATGATTAATTTCCAGGTGATGAAGGAAATATAGGAGAAAATTAGTTTTCTGGTAAGGGCCAGTTCCAAAAGATAGGCACCAACAGTATTCCCAGTGTCAGAACAGCAGCTGTAGACATTAGTGACCAAAGTTGATGTTTTTTCTCACTTGGGTGCCATGTTTCCTAATTTTATATAATGATTTTATTTGGTAGTAGTGAGAGTAACTTGACACAATATAATACTACTTTCCTGAGGTCTGTTAGCAATCTGACCTATCAATTAAAATTGCTTGCTTGTATTTCTCCTTAAGTTTACATGAAAAGTGAATTTAATAAATGATCTTTTTGGAAAAAAATCATGAAATAAAATTAAAACTCATAGATAGGAGAAATTGAACTTTTAAGATGAAAAAGAAATACGAGGCAACATGCACTGAAATCTAAATCAGCTTGAAGGCTAGAGATTTCCGTTATTCAAAAAGGTTACTTAATTTTAGATAACACTGAGTTTTGTAGCTATATGCCTTATTCACATTTGTTTATTACATAGCTTGAAGAGAAAGCCTACAGCATGGGAAAAATATTTGTTAGCTATTCCTTGGACAGGGGACTAACTTCTAGAATATATAAAGAACTCAAAAACATTAGCCCCTTCCAGAATAAAAGACCCCCTCAAAAGTTGGGCAACTGAAATGAATACATGTTTCTCAAAAGAAGTACAGTAGCCAAAAAATAAGTGAAAAAATGTTCAGCATCTCTGGCAATTAGAGAAATGCAAATTAAAACAACAATGAGATTTCATCTTACACCAGAAAGAATGGCTATCCTCAAAAAAATCAAGTAATAACAAATGATGAAGAGACTGTGAGGGAAAAGAGAAACTTCTGCATTGTTAGTGGGAATGGAAACTAAGTAACCACTGTGAAAATCACTGTGGAGATACCTTTAAAAAAATAAAACTAGGAATTCCATTTGATTCAGCCATTCCCCTTCTAAGTATCTTCCCAAAGCAGTTAAAAAAAACCCATCATGTTACAGTAACATATGCATGCACATGTATATAGCAGCACAATTCATAATAGCTAAATCTGGGAAGCAGCCTATATGCTCATCAACAGTTAAGCGAATAAAGAAAAATGTATTTATATATAAGGGAATAGTATTGTACCATAAAGGATAAACTTGAGTAATTCATAGGTTAATGGATGCACATTGAGACCATAATAGTAAGGAGAATAAATTAGAAACAAGTTTAAATGTCACATTGTTTCTCATATATGAGAAACCCCAGTGTGTGTGTGTGTGTGTGTGTGTGTGTGTGTAGCAAAATAATAGATAATAGGAAGTAGGGAGAGCTTTTTCAAATAGAAGGGGAACAAGAGATAAGAGAGAGGGAAAGGAGGGGAGGAGAAAAGTAAAAAAAAAATTGAGAGGAAAAAATGGAGGTAGAGATTTTGTATATGGGAAAAGGACTAAGATGGGAGGAGCAAGGAGAGAAAGGAGGGATAGATGAAAAACATTAAAATGTGCCCTGTACCAACTCCCCACAAGGAATGTAAACATGTATTGTAAACATGTACTAATAAATAAATATTTTTAAAAATTCTTTATTATGTGAGTCATTTGAGCCTAGTTAGGTATTTTTAGATGCTCTTTCTTTCTCTCCTCACTTATGTAGTTTAAGACTTGAATCCTTCAATGAAGATCTTCTAAGTTTGTGATAAAAGTGATGGCATGGAGCTGTCATTTCCTCCAAATTTTGTATTTCTTAAAGTGAAGCTTTTTTTTTTCTTTTTTAATGTTAGCTCTGGCCCAGATGCCTAAGAGACTCAATTCTAATTCCAGACTACAGCTTTGTCTGTCTGTGTGTATGAGGGAGCAGATCATATCACATTTTGCCGTTTTTCTGATAGAATAGGAATTATAATGTGTTGCTTGCTGTTACTCATATAATTGAAATAATATAAGTGATCCCCAAATTATTGCATAAATTTATTAAATAAAAAGCTATACATAAATTATTTTAAATTTATCTCTAATATAAGAATCCTAACTTTTAGTGCCGGGCGTGGTGGCTCACGCCTGTAATCCCAGCACTCGGGAGGCAGAGGCAGGAGGATTGTGATGTGAGTTTGAGGCTGAGCTCAGGGCCAGCCTGAACCACAAAAGCGAGACCCTGTCTCAAAAAAAAAAAAAAAAAAAAAGAATCCTAACTTTTTATTTGGCCCAAGGGTTAAATATTCATATTGGTAGTTAGCATAGTAATTGGTCTAAGTCGTACTCATTGATAAGTGGTAAATTTTAGTAACTTCCAGCACATATTGCAGTTGTAACAAAGTCTTTTTGTCTTGGCTAGTGTTGCCATTTGAAATCAGTGTATGACTATTAAAAAAAAAAGTAGTGGAGTATGTATGGTGTTGCATTTTTGTAATCCTAGCTGCTAAGAGGCTGAGGGCAGATCCCAAGTTTGAGGCCAACATGAGCAACTTAGCAAGACTGTCTAAAATATAAAAAGATTTAGAGAAGTAATTCAGTGTTAGAGCACCCCTGGGTTCCAGCCTCAAAACTAGAAAAGGAAAAATATATACACATAGTAGATTTTGAATATTTATTTAATGCAGTCAGTATTGTGATGTGAAAAAAGCTGTACAAGACTAGGATTATTCTGTTCTTATCATAACTTTTTGCTAAATTATTAGGAGTAAAGCTCAACAGAGAAATTTGTCTTGGATTTAGCCCAAGAGGTACCATGCCTACCTTGGAAGCACAAGGACCTGAGTTCAAATCCTCAGTACAGCCCAAAAAAGAACGAAAGAAAGGTAAATTACTATATCACAGTCTTAGTTGATCAATTCTTGAGTATAACTTTGAGATATATAAAAATTATATACTTCAATTATATTTTCCAGTTGTGGTGACACATGCCTACAATTCCAGCTATTAGGGAGGCTGGGGTAGGAGACATCTCAAGTTTAAGATCAGCCTGGACAAGTTAGCTTGACCCTACCTGAAAAAAGGTTCGAGAGATGTTGCTTAATAGTAAAATGCTTGTTTGAAATCTGCAAGGCATAGGGTTCCATCCTTAGCACTACAAAAGAAAAAATATATATATGAGTTGTTAACTAGGTGTGTATTTCTATTGATAGAGACATTTCAGTCTATAGCCATGTAGTTTAAGAGGCTGTATGTTATGGTAAAAATAGCATTGTATCAGAATCAGAAAGTGTAGATTTTACATCCAGCTATTAATAAATTAATCTTAGATCTTGATATTTTAGAACTTATTCTTCACCTGCAAAATTTCTAAGGCTTTTTACAATTCCCAGATGCTATGAGAGTCCTCATTTTTACAGTCTCTCATTTCTGAGAAGGTTAAGTGGTTAGTAAGCCAATCTCTGATTGGGAAGACAGTCTATCTCAGTGTCTTATATTTTCAGAAGCTACAATCATTTTGCCTGCCTACTTATAAATTTGGCCATATTTGAAAGCTTCTGTGTAAAATTCTGTGGCAGCCGAAAGCTGCCATTGGAAAAGAATGGAGTGAAAGGGTTTTTTTCCCCCTTACTAAAGGAAAGTGACTTTGGAAAACTAAACTAACTATGGGTTTAGTCCCTTGCTTACTGGCACTGGAAATGGTGAAATGACTGACAGGCATTTAGAATAGGTCAACAGTACACACCAGTTGCTAGGATTATGGCAGCCAGCAGACCTGTCACAGTACTGTTAATAGACATTAGACATCATCCTTATGTGTTAAGACTTCTAGGAAAATATATTCCATAATTTCCCTCAGTAACTCACTCCACTAAGTACCAGAAAAGTGTTTTCCAATCTTAGAAACACACTCCTAGAGGCACAGTAAATGCCCCCCTTTCTGTCCTCAGTTATTGAGACAAATGTATAGAAAGATAGCAAAAATCATTGCCCTTGAGCAGAAAGCAGTGATGTTTATGCTGTTGATTTGTTTTTTCCATTGTTCTAATTACTTTCAATGTTTGAGTCTTATTTGAACAGCAAACTGCTTTAATAATGAGATACTCTTGGGCCGGGGAGTTAGCTCAGTGGTTCCAGCGCCTGTCTTGCAAGCGCAAGGACCCCGGTTCTTTCCCCAGTAACCACATAACAACACTGGGTGTGGAGACTCACCCCAGCAGCAACCAGCACCACATACCACAGTGCCGGGCGTGGTGGCTCACGCCTGTAATCCCAGCACTCGGGAGGCAGAGGCAGGAGGATTGCTGTGATGTGAGTTGGAGGCTGAGCTCAGGGCCAGCCTGAACCACAAAGCGAGACCCTGTCTCAAAAAACCTTAAAAAAAAAAAAAAAAGAGAGAGATTCTTATTTTTAGTATGTATTCATTTTTTCAGCAAAGTAAGCAGATTTTTCTGGCTTAGTTTTCTCTGCAAGATCTTGCGTTTCCAAGTACTTTTCATGATGGACATATCGCATGTTTAAACCTGAAAGTACTCCCGTATTTGGAAACAACTGACTGTTCTGAGCCTAAAAATGAGTAAATTGTAATCCCTACTCCTTAGGAAGTTAATTTGTTCACAGATCCAAAACTTTAGTGGTAATACGGTTAAATTAGCTACTATTTTATGAATGTAGATTTATAGAATATATCATGTAAAGCAGAATTCATGAGGAAAACTGGGGAAAATTTAAATCATGCATGACTTTAATCTGAAATAAAGCTATACATAATAGCAAAATAAAGAATTATATTTTGAAACTATAATTTTATACTATTTTATAGGGTGGTTTTCTCATTCAAAAGAAACAACCAACTTTCAATTTTCTTAGTGATACTGTGTTTTCTTAGTGATATTGTGGGACTCCAGGTTTCCTCAGAATCATTTTTATTAATAATGTATAGCTACTAAAGCACAGCTAAAAATGTGCTGTGGTCTTTTGTCATTGAGTATAAATATGAGACTAATTTTTCCCCTCCACCAACATTTGGCCAAATAATCTGACAACAAGAAAAATATTTGAAGTTAATGTAGTCTTAGAAAATCCACAAGTATGATGTATTAGTCTGCTTTAATTTTTATTTTATTTTCCTAAATATATGTCTTACTAGCTAACAGGATGTGATCTAGTGCCTGACTTTGGAGATAACTAGTTTAGTAATTTTTAGTAGGTTCTTTAATGTATCAGGGATAAATATTCTCTGGATAGTACCTATGTTCTCATTTGTAAAAGAGGGATAACTACTATCTACATCATAGCATTACAGTGAAGTTTAATTGAATATTACATGCAAGCATTTAGGATAGTACTTAGCATATTATAAGCACTTAGTAAATATCTTTGACAAGCTCATTGGAAGTAAGAATCATATATTCATTTACTTTGAAACTTTTCACAGTATACAGTGAATTAAATTGCCTGCTTTGAAAATTTAATAGTGAAATCCAGTCTTTGGATAGTGAGTAAGTTTACCTCTAACAATCTCAGAGCAGTTAGCAATTCTTCACTGTTTCATTTTCATTCTATGAAACTTCTAAAAATTTCCTTCTGGCTACAGAAATCTGAATGGAGATTTTAGCTTGATAGAAATGACATAAGGGACATAAGGTTATTATTTATTATTATTTATGATTTAGTAGCTATACCTTATTAATAATGATTCTGAGGAAACCTGGAGTCCTACAATATCATTAAGTGAATGAATGTACATTTTTCGCCTACAGTTCAAGTTTCCTATGGAGTTATTTTTCTCTGTCTATTCCTGGAATCTCAGAATCCCCAGCAGATATCTTAATAACATTTTGCCATTGATGCAATACTTGCTTCATGCTCTAGGTATTTCCTCTTTCTTCATGAACTAAAGGCACACTGTTTGTATCATATTGTCACATAGTTCCTTTTATACAAACCTCATGTCCTGTATTAAAGCTGCATGACTCCGTTGTTCATTCTACCTGCTATGAAGTCTTTATTAAGTATAGTATTTACTCTTGTATATAAATATAATTTTATTATGTAGTGTGTGCTTACTGTACATTGTATGTCATTTATATGAAAAGAAAGCAGTTGTGTGTTTTGATTATTTCCATGTATTCAGTCTATTTCCCTTTAACCAGCTATTTTAAATTGCCCAGAACCACTGATAAAAATGTCTATGGTATCATCAGTATTGTTATTGGTACATTATATAAATGAGACTTAGCTCTTGTTTAAGTTTATGACAAATGTATATATGTCTTATGTTTTCTTACCTCTTTTCTCATTAGCAGTTTTGACCATATTTTCTTGATAATCACTCAATGTAATTTACTTGTCTCAAGTTGAGGAACAGTTTTAATTTCTAAATCAGGAATAATAACATACAATAATATATAATAACGTAACACTTTTCAAGGCTAATATGTATTGTATATTGTTATGGACATTGTTTCAGAAAGTGACAGCAATTTTTGTCATAGGTTTTCAGAATTTTTGTTATTTTAAAGAGTGATTTTGGTTTTATTTTTGTTTTTGTTTTGAAACAGGGTCTCGCTTTGGCCCTGAACTCACTATGTAACCCAGGCTAGCCTTGAATTCACAGCTATCCTCTTGCCTCTGCCTCCCAAGTGCTGGAATTACAGGCATGAGCCACCTCACCTGTCATTGTGGTATGTGGTACTGAGTGCTGGGATTACAGGCATGAACCACCATGCCTGGCATTGTGATATGTGGTACTGGGGATCAGACTCGAGACCTTGCACTTGCCTGGCAGACACTGGAATCACTGAGCTAAATCCCCAGCCCCAATTTTTCTTTTTTTAAATTAGGAACTTCCAACTTTTTTGTGATACTGGATATTGAACTGAGGACTTTGTGCATAGCAGGCAAGTGCTCTGCTGCTGAGCTATATCTGCCCCCCCACCAAACATTTCTAATACCTGTAAAAATATACAAATTAGTTTCTTTAGGGGTGGTGCTGGGGTTTTACTCAAAATGGTAAAAACAGTAGAACATTAGACTGCTATAATGCTGACCAAGAGTCTGTTTCTATGCTACAGGGTTACTACTAACCTCAACATTGAAGTTACATTTAAATGTCAGTGTAAAGATCTCTAGCTAAAGAACTGTTGGTGACAATTTCTTTGATTTTCTAAATGTACCCTGGAGTATATTTTGAGTTCCCAAATTCATCGTGAATATGAGAAGTAAAAGTATTTTGTACTTTTTATACATTAGTTTTCCTTAGTTTCCTTAATCTTCCCATTAGTGCTTCAATATACATATGTAGTCTCTCCAGTTCAGAGATTTCGGAAATGTCCAGTTAGTACAGTGGAATCTCATCACATTTAACTTACATGAAATCATCTGTACATACTGAGCGAAATGTACAAATATGATCTTATGTAAAAGTGGTAAATATTGCAGTCACATCCCACTCTTGGCCTTTTTCAAAGTAGACATGAGATTAAACATGAATTTGCTGCCCTTTCAGTTGTTCTTAGTGCCTGGGTATGAACATTGTACTGTGTTGATTGTGATTCTGGCACTCAATCATATGTAACATTCATACAACCCTCTTAATATGCAACCTCTAGTACTCAAGCAGTAAACACCATTCTGCTCCTGGAAGAAAAACTGCTACTTAGGTTAGCTAGACAGTTTTGTTGGTCTCCAAAGTGGCTCACCAATAATGGCTGTAACAACCTGTCATCTATTCCTTCTCTTTGATATACATACATGTGGTCACTCATGCATGTAATCATGCCCTTCTAATGTATGCATTTCATCTGTGGCATATGTGTCATACATTGTAGATTGTTGTATATATGTTGTATCTTTGTACAAAATATTCTTTACAAGGTAATACCTATACCAAAAAAAAAAAAAAAATTTTACCTGCTTCATAGGTGATTTAAGAGATTTTTCAAGGAAAATTTTGACTCTGTATACCCAGAAACTATGTTTGCATGATCCTTTTTCTGGAAGATAGCACCCTAGAAACATCACTTTCATTCTCTAGCCTTTTAGTAACAAGATTTCAGATATATGAAACATATGTAATTGTTTTCACATAGTTATCAGGCAGGTTAATATTTTGATACTAGTCTAGAACTATAGCAACTTTCCTATTTTACTACATCAAACCTTCCATCTTCCCTCAGTGTGAGAGAAAACATCTCTTCTGAACCCAGTAGCCATATTTTTTGCCAACCAGCTAAACAACACGTGGTACCTTAGCTTACACTTTTCTGTTTACAAGATTGTAGATGAAGGGGCATTTCTTCTCCACATTGTTTAGATATTACCTAAATTGAACATTCACACAAAGGGAATGAATATTACATAAGGAAGTAACCACTTTTATCTTGCAGTCTGTGCATTTCTCTTGGCAAAAGAGTTAACAGAACCCTACTTGTTTTCTTAAAACAAATTATACTTAGTATGCTTTAGCAAATCTATAAACTCAGAATAGATAGGAAGAGAAATGTAAATAGTGTTAAGTCTCAATCAAAGGACAAAATGTTGTGAGAGTAATTCCTAATATTCTACTTCCATATTCTTCTAATATTACTCAACAGTAATCCAGGAATGAAGCATAGTTTTCAAAACTGTCTTTAGAATTTGGGCATTGAGAGTATACATAATTAGTAAACATAATTAGCTGAATGATTACATCATCTCCCATTTATTGAGTAACTCTTATGGTTGGCAGAATGTTGGACCCTTAGTATGTAATAGTGGACAGTACAAACACAGTGTGTGAATGTACAGGCAACATTTACCTTCAGAAATACCTTAAATCACTTGTAAAGTATCATATACATGGATTTTATACATTAGTTTATATCTGAATGGTTTTTTACAAAAATACAATGCATATTCAGCAATCTAAAACACGTGATCATTACACATTATATAAATATATTGATATTCATATTATACTTCACAAAAGTATCTATTGCATGTTAATTAAAAATGTATATGTGCTGTCAAAGTGAGCACATGTCAATTCAAAATTTAAAGCATGTTAAAGTTGCATATGTTATATATAAATCAGCTTAAGCATTTCTAAGTCTCTGTGGGCTTGTGAGAGTACTTTTTTGTACATAGTAGCCACAGTAAGGAATTTTTGCATTTTTAAGATAATTGTTATTTTATACTCAGCATTCTTACTTGAATAACCCTATTTAACAGATTAACCCTATTTAATAGACAACTAAATTACCTTTGCTCCTATTTTATTTAGAGTAACTATTTTGAGTTCTGCATTGTTGGTTTGTTTGCATTGATACAGCATTTAAAAGAGGAAGAATAAATACTAAAGAAGCTACATAGTTCCTTTTTTAAAAATATGACATGATTGATTTTCTAGGAAATCCAAGTCAACAGGGCAATTATTAGAATGAATAAAAATATAGAAAAACTAGATACAAGACTTTTTCTTTTTTTTTTTTTTTTTTTTTTTTTTGAGACAGGGTCTTGCTTTGTGGTTCAGGCTGGCCCTGAGCTCAGCCTCATTCACATCACAGCAATCCTCCTGCATCTGCTTCCCGACTGCTGGGATTACAGGTATGAGCCACTAAGCCCCACCCTGCACTGTGGTATGTGGTACTGATTGCTGCTGGGCATGAGTCTCCATGCCCAGTATTGTTGTATGTGGTTACTGGGGATTGAACCTGGACCCTTGCACTTGTAAGACAGGTGCCAGAACCACTGAGCTAAATTTCCAGCCCCAAGACAAAATTTTTAAAGCAATAGTTCTTTATGAGGGCAGCAACTGTTTAGAAAATGGAAGAAGTAGTTTTTAGCAATAAGAGAAAATAAGAATATACTTGAAAAAGTATACCTTTGTGAAGCTTCCTAAAAAAATTGGATACATGGGAAAATGTGGGGAGGGAATCATGTTCCTGAATGGGAAGTTCTGCTATTACAGACACTGTTAACTTAGACATATAATAATTCACTTTTAAAAAAAAAATGTATTTGGCTAGTTCTGAACAGGAAAAATGATAACTCTTAAGTAAAAAACCAAAGCTAACTAATGACAGAAAACTAGCCTAACACCCCTGATATAAAAATATACTATAAAATTAAACTAAGGGGTTTTTTTTGGTTTGTTTTGGTTTCTTTTGGAGACAGGGTCTTGCTTTGTAGTTCAGGCTGGCCCTGAGCTCAGCCTCTAACTCACATCACAGCAATCCTCCTGCCTCTGCCTCCCGAGTGCTGGGATTACAGGCGTGAGCCACCACGCCCAACACTGTGGTATGTGGTACTGGTTGCTGCTGGGCATGAGTTTCCATGCCCAGTATTGTATATGGTTTCCAGGGATCGAACCTGGGTCCTTGCTCTTGGAAGACAGGTGCTGGAACCACTGAGCCAAATCCCTGGCCCTAAGAGTTTTGATACCAGTGCATAAGCATTGATAGTAAAGTTAAAAAGGGAAAATCCCAGGAATAAACTCTGAATATGACAGAGGAACCCAAACTAAGGAAGAAGAAAGGATTTATGCATGATTTTTCAGTGTGCTAAATATTTAAGAAAACAAAAGTATTTGAATCTTTATTTCATCTCACATACCAAAATAAAGTCCAGGTAAATTGAACAGTTGAATGTAAAAGTTTGGAGATTCCACAAAAAACCAGGTTTAGAGGTCCCATTTGACCCTGCTGTTCCTCTGCTAGGTGTATACACAAAAGAATTGAAAGATTCATATCAGTGACATAGGCACACCCATGTTTATAGCAACTCAGTTTGTGATAACTAAATATTGAAAACAACCCAGTTGTTCATCAACCAGGGACTGGAGAGAGAAGATGTGGTTCCTTTATAGAATGAAGTATTACTCTGCCATAAAAAAATGATAACATTGAGTCATTCATATTCAAATGGATGTACATTCAGGACATCCTCACAAGTGAAATAAATAGGTCACAGATATGTAGATATCGTATCTTTTGTGTGAAAAACTGAAGGTGTAAATGAGTTCTAGATTATAAAGTAGATACTGTGAAATAGAAAATATGTAAAAGGAAATGGGGTGTAGGTAATAAAAAGGGGGGAAATAATGTGATGGTAATTTTAAAAAAAGGAAAAGCCTATGTATATAGGAGGTGAGAGGTGGTAGAGTGGGTAGGAGAATGGAAAAAAATGAGACTTAAGTCATGTCATATCATATACTGGTGCAAATTCTCAATGCTAAAAGTGACTATGATGTATATATAGAATGTACCAATAAAGAGTTGAATTTGACTCTTAAAACATTGATAGTTATTTTATCTCCTCCTCTCACTTTTCCATATAAATGAACAAATTAAAAGATGTGCAAACCAAGATTAGACTTAGCAAAAGTGCAACAAATAAATATGTATGTATGTGTACATTTCTGTATTTTCCTGGGGATTGAATGCTGGGCCATCCCACACGTTTGTTTTTTTTTATTTTGAGACAGCATCTCTAAGTTTGCCCAGCAGGAATCCCGCATTAGTCTCCCAGAGTACTAGGATTATAGGTATGTTCCACCACACCTAGCTCATCTTTAAACTTTAAAAATAAACTTTAAACTTAAAAATAAACTTTAAAGATACTTTCAAAGGCATCAAGTCCTTTGTGGATACCTGCTGAGCAAAAGTAAAATACAAGTATGTAGAAAATGTTTTTCATTGATAGGTAAAGAAATAGAAATTTAAGATACAGTGATGAAATATTCATACTTTTTGAGTTAAAGTATTTTCCTAATGGTCTTTTCACAAAGAGGGTGCCATGATATGTGCCTAGTCATTTAACTCCATTGGCTGCTTGATTTAGTTCAGTCCTTTAGGAAAGCAAGTGGGCAATTTTTAGGCATTTAAAATTAACATACTATTGACCTAGTAATTTCATTTGCAGCTATGTGATTTATAACAGCGTAAGTATTTAACAAGTAAACTGTTCTACACCTTCTGAAGAAATAGGTAGTCATATTGAGATTGTAACAAAAAAGTAAGGAAACAAATTTTATATATATGGGGGGGTGGTAGGGTGGGTGGGGCTATGGGAAAAAATGAGAATTAAGTTGTGTCTTATACTGGTACAAATCCCCATTATGGAGTGCAATCATGATGTGTATATTTAATGTACCAATAAAGATAATTTTTAAAAAAAATAGGTAGTCATAGAGAATGTGTTTATAAAGAACTTTCGACAATTGAATTTTTTGAAGCAAAAAATACACGATACAGAAATATACATATATATTTATGAGCACACCCACAAACCTGAAAAAACTATTAGAGAATGTATCAAAAATGCTAATAATGGTTATTTTAGCCATATTTTTTACTTTTATTTTCTTCATACATGCACTGGATGTATGTTACATACAGAGCTGAGTTTGTGCCCAAAATAGACAATTCGGTAGTCAGTATTTAAAAGTGAGTGAGGATCTGTAATGTGCATGGATAACTTAATTTGAAGGAAAGACAAATATGATCCATATCTAATTTAAGAATTGTGAGGAGTGCTCTGGAAAGGAACCAAGATAATAGTACCTAACACTTAAGTTTTGTTTTCAGAATGTTTTCACATCTCTTTCATGTGGTATTTTTCCTGTTCTAATTTTATAAAATCACTATTTGCTTAAGTCAAGAATTCCTGCTAACCTTACCTCTGTCCTTTCTGACTTGCCAAATCCAACTGATCACCAAATTTTCAGTATTCTTTAGAGATTTCTCTTGGTTTTATCCTTTTATTTTCTCCTAATTACTGCTTTCATTTAGCCTCTTCCTGTATCACTGAAATCTCCCAACTAGTCTGTCTAATGTCTGCTCTCCTCTTTTTACCTTCTATATTGCTGCCAAAATTATCAAATATATAAGTAACTAGTGGGCTTTTCATATGTTTACTATAATAAGTAAAGTTTGCGAAGACACCCAGGGAGAGATAAACACTGCTTCCACAGTGCTGCTACAGTGATTACTCTAAAATACAAAATTTATCCACCTAAAGCTTATTCATTGTAACCTATTCATTTAACATATTACACCAAACTTAAAATTTATAGGAGTCATAAAAAATGGTAAGTTTGAATCATTTATACTTGACATACCTTGAGGATATCCTCATAAGTGAAATAAATAGAGCACAGATAGGTACATATCGCATCTTTTCTGTAGTATGAGAAAATAAAGATGTAAATGAGTCCTAGAATTGTATGTTATATATTGTGAAATAGAAAATGCTCAATGTAAAATAGGAGGAAGGGGAAAAAATGATGAGATTGTAACAAAAAAGTAAGGAAACAAATTTTATGTATGTGGGGGGGCGGTAGGGTGGGTAGGACTATGGGAAAAAATGAGAATTAAATTGTGTCTTATACTGGTACAAATCCCCATTATGGAGTGCAATCATGAGGCGTTTATGTAATGTACCAATAAAGATTAAAAAATTAAAAAAAAAAAAAGAAGACTAGGACTCCTGTGTTCCAATACATTTTGCAGATTAGCTATAACTTAAAATCTTTCAGGAAAGTAATGTATTAATTACAGATCACTTTCTTTTTCAAATTTTTAGTTCAGTTTCTGCAAGCTTTACTTTATAAGCCTTTGCTCTTTTTTATTCTTAGCTTCTGTTTTCAATTTTCTTATTAGTACATACTTACAGTATATTAATGACACTTACTGAAAAAAAAATTTATAAGAGTCACCTAGGGAACATTTTAAAGTGCAAATTCACCTTTAAAAATTCCAATTCCAGGGGCTGGGGATTTAGCTCAGTGGTTCCGGTGCCTGTCTTGCAAGCGCAAGGACCCGGTTCGATCCCCGGTAACCACATACAATAGTGGGTGTGGAGACTCACACCCAGCAGCAACCAGTACCATATACCACAGTGCAGAGCGTGGTGGCTCACACCTGTAATCCCAGCACTCGGGAAGCAGAGGCAGGAGGATTGCTGTGGCATGAGTTTGAGGCTGAGCTCAGGGCCAGCCTGAACTACAAAGCGAGACTCTGTCTCAAAAAACCTAAAAAAAAAAAAAAATTTCCAATTCCAGAAGATTTATAATCCTGGGAAACCTGAATGTTAATGTCTTCCTTTTCATGATCTTCATGCATGTGATCCTAGGACAAGTTGTTAAGGAACAATGACTTTGGGATAAAGTACAGTCTCATTAATTTAGTATAATTCTACTCACAAGCTGACTTCAGCTGCCTTTTCTATTCTCATTTTCTACACTTGCCTCCTTGGAACACTATACTTTAGCCACTCTAAACTACTTCCGTCTGATGTAAGTCTCTCTAAACTTGATTCCTACTGCTTAGCAATTGTATTAGTTACCTTTCTCTTGCTGGGACAAAATACTTGACATAAAGGAGAAAATTTTTATGTTGGCTCATAGTTTCAGGAGTTGAGGTCCATGGTTAGCTGGCCCTATAGCAGAAACTGTATGCCAAATGGGCACAGCTGAGGAAAGCGGCTCGCCTCATGTCTACTAGAAAGCAGAACAGAAATAAAGCCAGAGAGAGAGAAAAAGAAGTAGAGGCCAGCATCAAGAATATATCCTTACAGATCATCTTCTCCCCTAGTAACCCATCTCCTCACCTATTCCCATCCCCTAACAGCAGGATCAGCTGTGAACTCATGATCTATTGATAAGGTTACATCCCTATGACCAGTTCACTTACCAAAAGCTTCACCTCTGAGTATATGAGCCTATTGGGACACATTTTGTCTTCACCCAAAACAGAGACTCTTGGATCTCTGCGATTGCTCCTTCTAAAAACTTGACCTACCACATTATATTCAGTTTAAATGTAATCTCTGTAAAATGTTCCTGGACACACTCTCACAGACAGAATCAGTCTTTTGCTCTTCTGTATTTCTATAGCCTATATTTATTACATCACATACAGGTTAAGGTATGCTTAATTATGTATCTTCCTCAGTTAAGAGCACTTTGAGGTCAGAGGTGGCCATTTTATTTATTTTAGACCTGTGGCATAGGTTTGGTACACAATAATTGCACAGTAAATGTTTTCCAGATAATTAAAGTCCAGTAAAGAAGACAAGGAAAAAATGATGAGTCCCATTTTTTCATTGAAGCGAATGAGGTCTTAGAAATTACATACAGTATTTTCTTACAGTTACCTAGCTTACAAGTAAAGACCTAGGACTCACACTTAAGATATTTCCTACTTTTGTGAGTTTACAAGAGAAACCATGACAGTAAAATTAATTCTTTTTTTGAGCATTTTTCTCTTCCCTCACATGTACTTGATCTATTATCCTTAGAGAGGTGTTTTTAATAAACTTTTCATTGTATTCATATTTCATAAAAATACTTCCTTTTCCTCTAGGGCAAGAACAGATTACTGGACATAAAGCTGTTTATCACTTTCACATTCACCCAGCTATGCTCAGTTTTGTAATGCATATTTATATCCTTCACAGAAAATGTAGTGCCTACTGGGTTGTTCACATATATTTGTTTCATTAAATTTTTATAGGAAATACTTTATTTGAAGCAATTAAAGCAAAAAGTTCTATAAGTTCTCCAGTGGGTTTCCATTGTAGTTTTGAAAGCTCCACTTCCAGAGTTTAGATGCATTTAGCTTTGCTCTAATCTTCATACTTAAGGTGTTGATGGAAGTCAAAGACCAGCTGCAAAGTTCAAATCTAGTATGCAGTAAAATTAATGTAGCTATGGTTTAAACCAAATGTTAGCAGTGAAATATTTAGTAGCAACTGTTCTTTTAAAAGAAACATTTTAGATAATTAGAGTCATCTTGTAATATTCTTATACCCAGCTGTCAGCTTTTTACTTTTTCTGCCAGTATTTCTGGAACTAAAACCAAGAAATGGAAGTTAGGTTACCATACTTTGAGATAAATTAAACATTTTTTTTAAGTGTTACAAGATTTCCAAAAAGAGCTCTTTCGTTCTTTAAAAGATTTTTATAAAAAGCGAATATGTATCTGTAATAGTCTTCCCCAGTATTAAACTGTGATAATAGAAACATTTGCAGAATGGAAGAATAGTCTCTATTGAAGATTATTAAAGTAAATTCAAGGGTTCTCATTCCTGTTTTGAAATTTTCTGTTACTCTTAATTGTATTACCATGTGTAGTCAATGTCTCACTATTTCTTACATTCTCTCCTTTCACCCTTTGTTCTTTCTGCTTTTAAGATACTCAAATCTCCATTTCCTATCACATCAACCTTCAGTAATCCTCGTTTTTCACTGTTAGACAATAGTAACCTCATCCTTTTTTATACTGTGAAGTAATAAAATTTATATTTTGTTCTAAACTGATACTTAATCCTCTTATATTTTGGCTCTATAGATTCTAGTAGTTGAAACTAATAATATCAATATGTTATGTAAAAATGTTTCACTTCACAACCAAGTGGAATGAGTGCTATAGTTAGAGTTCTTTCTCTGAATCCATGGTAAGCATCACAAATAATCTTAGCATTTAGGTGACATGGTTTATCTTTGAAGATATTCTTCATACAGCTTAAAATTGTGCTGGTTGATGTATGATTTTGTTTTACCAATATCTCTTTGTTTTTTCCTCTAAACTTTGGAGTTATTTTCCTTTTTTCCTACTGTGAAAATAAAAACATACATTGTTAACCGTGCCCTTGAGATACTGCCTGACTTGTCAGGTCTTTCATTGTTTTTCATGAGCACTTTATTTTGGCAATAAAGATTTCATTTTCTAGTTTGGACTTACCACTTTTTATGATTAATATAAAACTACTTCAACAATTTTTCTTAATTGTTTGCTTATTTGGCCACTGGTTCAGTTTCTCAATTACAATGTGCTATCTTCCCTCTTTTTGACATCCACATTAGTTGACTATAGTAATTATTGAATTTAATCACTTTTGAACTGGCTCAGAAGAACTAAAACTTTTAAGAACCTAATTGTCTGGACATGTCTTTAATTTTCTTCTTCTGATGCGATAGTTTTCTGGATATAGAATTTCTTGTCAAATAATTTTCCAACCTATTTTAATTACTTTACAGTTTTTCATTTCTACTATTGAGAACAGTGTTATAAGTTAGATAATTTGTTATTTTGTTGATTGTTTATTTTCTTTTAGGTCTTTTATTGTTTATTGTCTAGTATAGAATTTTTTAAACATTTGACCAATGCAGTGACTCTTTTAATCTAAATCTGTCTCTTCAGCTCATATTTTTCCCTAATATTCCTTCATCTTTTTCTGACCTCAGAACCTCAGAATGAGGAGTGTATGTTTTTTGAGCCTTACTGATTATGAGTTTTTTCTTTTTTGTTTCATGTGTGTCTAATAATATTTCCTTTTTAATTTACAAATCTAACAGGTTAAATGCTGTATCATTAAGTTTTCATTTTTATTTTGAGTAAAGATGAGCAGTTTTTATTTTATATACCATTTGCATGACTTTTAATAAACTCTCAGTTCATATTCCTTTGGGAAATTTTTAAGGCATTTCTATTTATACAATAGGAAGTTACCCCATTGTCAGTTACATAAATAGTGAATAGTTTTTACTATCTTTGTTTTCTTAGTGCTATTTTCCCCCTACATATATAAATTATTTACTTATATAGCTTTATTTGTCAGTCTGTTTCATTTCATTTTTACTTAGAAAAGACTTCTTTATACATATTTTTTAAAATGTATCTTTTCTTCTTTTATTTTTACATGTGTTTGTATAGGATTTAGTTCAATGTAAAATGTAAATTAGAGGGCCAGGGATTTAGCTCTGTGATTCCAGCGTCTGAGAAGTGCAAGGTCTGGAGTTTAATGCCCAATACCATATACCGCAATGCCTTGGTGGGTCATGCCTGTAATCCCAGCACTCACGAGGCAAAGGCAGGAGGGCTGCTGCAAGTTCAAGGCTAGCCTGGACTACATAGTTCAAAGCAAGACCCTGTCTCTAAATAAATTGATAAATAAACACATAAATACATAAATGAATAAGAAATCTACCATTTTTTTTAAGTGTCTAGTTCCGTATGGTCTGTTTGAAATGGTGTTTTAATACAATATGTTTTTAGTTTTTAAATTTTTTTATACTTGTCTGATTCTTGACAAGGCATTTATCACTTACCTATTGTAGTTTTATAATGTTTTAATATCTGGTAAGGCTAGACCCTTCTTACTCTCTTCCCCTAATCTTTGGACCACCTTTTTTTTTTTTTTCTTTTTTTTAATTTTGAGACAGGGTCTTGCTTTGTGGTTCAGGCTGGCCCTGAGCTCAGCCTCAAACTCACATCACAGCAATCCTCCTGCCTCTGCCTCCCGAGTGCTGGGAAGACAGGCATGAACCACCACGCCCAGCACTGTGGTATGTGGTGCCTATTGTTGCTGGGCATGAGTCTCCACATCCAGTATGGTATATGGTTACCAGGGATCAAACCCGGTCCTTGTGCTTGCAAGACGGGCACTGGAACCACTGAGCTAAATACCCGGACCTGGACCACCTTTTAAGTTTAATTCTTTATATGAAACAAACACATACCTTATTGGTGTTTTATTGGGATTAAAATGTATAAATCACCAAATGAGAATGGACATCTTTATGAGTTTATATCTTTTGTCTAAGAATATGGTATGACTTTTCACTTCTTCAAGTCTTTGTTTTTCAGAACATTTAAAAATGGCTCTCATGGGCCAAGGATTTAGTTCAGGGGTTCCAGCACCTGCATAAGGACCTGGGTTCAGTCCCCTGTAACCACATACAATAGTACCGGACGTGGTAACTCACGCCCACCAACAATCAGTACCACATACCACAATGCCACAGTGCCAGGCATTGTGGCTTACACCTATAATCCCAGCACTCAGGAAGCAGAGGCAGGAGGATTGCTGTAAGTTCAAGGCTGAGCTTAGGGCCAGCTGGAACTACAAAGCGAGACCATGTCTCAAAAAAAAAAAAAGGCTCTCATTTATCTTTCTTTTTTTTGTTTGTTTGTCTTTTTTTCAATTTTGTGTTTGGTTTTGTTTTTTTTTTGAGACAGGGTCTTACTGTATAGTTCAGGCTGGCTTTGAACTAACTATGTAGCTCAGGCTGGCCTTGAACTTGTGGTGATTTTTCTCCCTCAGCCTCTTGAGAGGTAGGATGAAAAGTGTGCTTCATCATGCCACCTCATTTATTTTACGAAGTAGAAATTAAACATATTTTTTTGTCCATGAGACTACTTAATTCTAACGGGGCATCTATTAAGTCTTCCTGCCTGTTACACTATTAGAGATTCTGGTATTTTTCCCTATATGAAATTGTAGGAGCTATTTGGGTTCACTTCAAAACTTAGTTTTGTTCCCTGGATCTGCATGGGACAATGCTGTAACTATTTTTGAAATAAAGGCATTAAGATATATATATATATATTAAGACTAATATCCTCTCTGTTCCTCTTTCAGCCATTCAGTATATAGTGAAACTCCTTATTGTAAGAGACAGAACACATTAAAAAAACCACAAGCCGGGCCGGGGAGTTAGCTCAGTGGTTCCGGCGCCTGTCTTGCAAGCGCAAGGACCCGGGTTCGATGCCTCGGTAACCACATACCATACTGGGCGTGGAGACTCACGCCCAGCAGCAACCAGTACCACATACCACAGTGCCGGGCGTGGTGGCTCACGCCTGTAATCCCAGCACTCTGGGAGGCAGAGGCAGGAGGATTGCTGTGATGTGAGTTTGAGGCTGAGCTCAGGGCCAGCCTGAACCACAAAGCGAGACCCTGTCTCAAAAAACCTAAAAAAAAAAACCCACAAGCCAATCTCACTTAAAATATTAGTTGTCCTACATAAATAATTAACTGGTAGTTTTAATAGTTTTTCACACATTAAAGCAAATAGCATTTATTCTAGAAGCACAGGATCACTTTATTATACAGAAATATAATTATTTTAGAAATACAATGGTCATTGCATTTGAATCTATAGCATACATATTCATATATTCTCTATATATAAAGGAAGAATACTTCAAAAATTAGGAAATAAAAGTGTTTTAAAGCTTGTTACTGTAGTTTTCATAATGTACGTATTTACCAAGACTCAGAGAACTGGACTTTATACCTCAAATAACACAAATAATAATTACGTGCAAATAGATTTAAATTTAGGATTGAAATGTTAATAGAAACAACAATTTGCAAGGTGTGGTGGCTCATGCCTGTAATCTCAGCATTTGGAAGGCAGAGTCGAGAGGACTGCTATGAGTTTGAGGCTCACCTGGGCTACATAGTGAGTTCAGAGCCAGCCTGAATTAGAAAGTGAGACCCTGTCTCAAAATGACTAAACAACAAACAGAAAAGAGAAATAGCAGTTCATTTCTATAACTTGCCTTGTCCCATGGTCTTCAGCAGAACCACGTCAACATTTTTCAGCAGCTACTTCTGGTGTTACTCCTTGTAATAATGGGGGTGTATTGCTCTCTGGACCCTCAGTATTTGACACCTTTTTTTTTTCTTTTTTTTTTTTTTTTGTAAGTTTTTTGAGACAGAATCTGGCTTTGTAGTTCAGGCTGGCCCAGACTCAGCCTCAAACTCACATCACAGCAATCCTCCTGCCTCTGCCTCCCGAGTGCTGGGATCACAGGTGTGAGCCACCACGCCCGGCACTGTGGTATGTGGTACTGGTTGCTGCTGGGCATGAGGCTCCACACCCAGTATGGTATGTGGATACCGGGGATCGAACCCAGGCCCTTGCACTTGCAAGACAGGCGCCAGAACCACTGAGCTAAATCCCCAGCCCTGACACATCTTTATTACAGATTTCAACTCATATCTTCCTTTGCTTTATCTCATCTTACTAATACAATTACTGGTTAAATCCAAAATTAGTGTCTATATTATAGTATATGAAGTAATGAAGCAGCTCTGCATACAGCTTTTTTTTTTTTTTTCAGATGTTTTTTAAATTAAATAATTGCCTCAAAAGCTTGTTTGGTTACCACTGATTCTAGCATCCCATAGGCTCACCTGTGACATAATTCTTTGGTCGTTTTCCTGAAGCACCCTCCCTAGAGCCTTCCTGCTTCCTAATTTTGTCTCAGTTGCTCTGTGGCTCTGTTTCATGGCTGTGGCCTTAAGACTTGTCTTTGCTGACATCCTGGAAATTCCCTATATTGCTTCCTGTGTTGAAGCTGTGATTTCTGTGCCTGAACTTTTATGGCTTGACCCTTTATTTTATAGGGCCATTTTCTCTTATGGCCTCCAGCAGAGAGATAACTAGTAGGCAAGTTTTTGAGTTTTATATAGCTGAATGTATCATATTCTACCTTACAGTCATGTAATATTTTAGGTGAATACAGAATTTCAGAATAGTTACAAGTTGTTTATACCAAGAATTTTTAAAATACTGATTCCACTGGTATCTTCTAGCTACCAATTCTGCTCTTAAGTAGTCTAGTACCACTATA
Source organism: Petromus typicus (assembly GCA_004026965.1). Taxonomy (NCBI): domain Eukaryota; kingdom Metazoa; phylum Chordata; class Mammalia; order Rodentia; family Petromuridae; genus Petromus; species Petromus typicus. Next base: position 6,650 of record PVIR01013110.1, on the reverse strand, counting down.
GCTCTTAATCTGTCTCTTTCTATGTCTCTGCCTCTCTCTCTGTTCCTCTCTCTGTCTCTGTCTCTCTCTCTCTCCCTCCACCCTTCACCTTCCTCCTTTCCCTTCCCACCTCCTCTCTCTTTTTTCCTTCATGTTGAATGTTTTAAAATTTTATAGTGGTATACCTTGGTGTTCCTTTTGTATGTATACCATATATTTTGCTATATAGTCAGTAGGTTATTTCTTTCTGAAGACTTAATCTTTAATTCTTGGAAATTTTCTTGCATTACCTTAGAGTTTTCTTCCCTCTATCTTCATTGTTCTCTTTGGACCACCTAATCAGATGTTAGTCTCAGGTAGCTTTCCTAATATTTTGTTTTTCTTCTTACTCAGTTTTTTTTAAATTCTGCCTTCTTGAAAATTACCTTGACTTTTTCTTTAAACTTGCATTGAGTCCCCCCACCCGGTTCTTATTCTCTGTTCTTACTGGTTTATTTTTTAATGGTACAGATTTTTCTCTTGGGGTGTTTAATAACATTTTCTTTGACAGTTCTTTCTATCTCACCTTTCTTCTCTTTGGTCTCAGCTTTAACATTAAAGACTTTATCAAATGCATTAAGATCATTGTTTCCACTCATATTGATAAGGCATTATAGGGAGCCTCCTGGCCTGCAGACCCATGCTGGAAGAGCGCCCAGGGACAGTATAACAGCAGGCAACACCGCAGAGGCGGTGTTAGATGCCATTGTATCTGCGCTGGGGTTGGAGCTCGCTGGCCTCCAGGCCCACGCCAGAAGAGTGCCCAGGGACTGAGTTGAATAGCGGGTAGGGCTGCGGAGGCGGCGTTGGAGGTGGCGTTAGGCGCTATTGCATCAGCACCGGGGTTGGAGTTTCCTGGCCTCCACACCCACCCTGGAAAAGCGCCCAGGGACTGAGTATAACAGTGGGCAGTACTGCAGAGGCGGCGGTTGGCACCATTACATTGGCGCCGGGATTGGAGCTTGCTGGCCTCCAGACCCGCGCCAGAAGAGCACCTAGGGACTGAGTATAACAGTGGGCAGCGCCACAGAGGCAGCAGGCAGTGCCATTGCAGTCGCACAGGGATTGGAGCCTGCCGGTCTCCAGGCCCACACCGGAAGCGCACCAAGGGACTGAGTATTATAGAGGACAGAGCCAGGGAAGCAGCAGTCCGCGCCATCGCAGCCAAGGAAGGCCAGAGTCTGACTTTCTCCACGTCAACTTCAGAAGCACATCCAGGGACTCTGTATTGGTAAGTAGGTGGGCCTGTTGGAACATCAGCCAGTATCATTGCAGCTGCACAGGGCCTGCAGCCTACTGGCCTCCAAGCAGACTGCACAAGCAAGCCAAGGGACTCTGTATTGGTTAACAGATGGATCTCTTGGAACCTCAGGCAGCGCCATTGTAGCATTGCAGGAGCTAGAGCCTTCCTGCCTCTAGGCAGACAGGAGAAGGTGTTCTGACTGTATTATTTGAGTGCCTCATATGGTGTGCCAGAACTAGAAGTTTTTCTTTAGGTCCCAGTACAGACTGTAAAGAACAACCCAGGAAACACTGATACTTTAAGATCCCTAAATATTAAGAGGAAAGAGACTTTTAACAAACATCGCCAGAAAACAAGGCAGATACAAAGCCAAAAACAACAGCAACGACACAAACTCAGAGATGAGGAAACACTCAAAGTCTCAGATACAAAGATCTCACCTCAAGGTAACACAGAGGGAAGGGAAATAGAGAAGTTTGAAGGCCAGTCTCCAGGATCCTCGGAAATGGTTACCAAAGCAGATCTACTAAAATGGAAATCAGAACTGATCTCTGAGATGAAAGTAGAGATATTGGACACAGTCATCATGATGATTAATAAAACTGAAGAGGAAATTGTTGAGTTGATAGAATCCAAGATAGCAAAAGCAATGGAACCTTCTAAACACCTACAAGCAGAAATCCAGAAAATTAAGAAAGAAAGTGAAAGTTTATGCAATAGAATGGATATGGCAGAAGACTGAATCTCAGACCGAGAAGACAGGATCTCAACCAATGAACACGAAAGGCATAATCTATGAAAAGAAGCAAGGGATAGTGAAAAATCAATCCAACAGCTCCTAGATGATTCAAAGAAGAATAACATAAGATTGATTGGAGTCACTGAGGAAGCAGGAGACAATGCTAAAAACATTAAAAAAACTATTCACAGAGATAATGGCAGAAAACTTCACAGGAAAAAGAAAAGAATTGGACATACAAATATATGAAGCATATAGAACTCCACACACCTGTAACATGAAAAAATCTACACCTAGGCATATAATTATAAAAGTTCCAGATACCCAAAAAAAGAATGAAATACTGAAAACAGCCAGTGAAAAGCAAACAGTTACATTCCAAGGGAAGCCCATCAGGATCACAGTGGACTTTTCAACTCAAAACACTCAATGCAAGAAGAGCCTGGAGTGAAGTCTTTCAAGCCCTAAAGGAAAACAACTTCCAACCCAGACTGATGTATCCTGCAAAACTGTCCTTCAAAATTGATGGGGAAATGATGCTTCCATGACAAAGAACACCTGAAAAACTTCACAAATATGAAGCTTGTGCTCCAAAACGTTCTAAAGAGTATCTTGACAAAAAATAAGGAAAGTTACAAATCCATGAGACCTAACCAAGTCAACCCCATGGGAACAAACAAGAAACTTATGGGAAAAGGGCAAAAGTAGAATAACAAAGCCAAGAACAGGAAAACATGGCAACACTTAAGTTTGCCTATATCAGGCATAACCATTAATGTTAATGGACTCAACGTGCCAATTAAGAGACACAGACTGGCAGAGTGGATCAAGAAGCAAGATCCTACAATCTGCTGCATACAAGAAACACCTAATTCAGAAAGAAACCCATGGACTGAAAGTAAAGGGATGGAAAACAATACTCCATGTGACAGAAAAAAGCAAGAAAGCAGGAGTGGCGATTTTATTTGCACACAGAATAGACTTCAAGCCAAAACTAATAGAGATAAAGATGGACATTATCTCTTAGTAGAGGAAAAAAATCAAAGAGAAAGAAGTAACAGTCTTAAATATCTATGCTCCGAGTTCTAATGCACCCAGCTATATAAAACAAACATTAATGGACATGAAAAACCAGTTAAACTCCAATACAATAATAGTCGGGGACCTCAATACCCCACTGTCACAAAGAGACAGATCAACTAGACAAAAAGTCAATAAGGAAATCCTTGAGCTCAACCAGACTCTTCAGCAAATGGACTTAATAGATGCCTACAGAGTATTTCACCCCACAAAGTCAGAATTTACATTGTTCTCAGCTGCTCATGGATCATTCTCCAAAATAAACCATATGCTCGTCCATAGGTATGTAAGTGCAAAGGGACTGAAGTTATCCCTTGTATTCTGTTGGGCCATATATACCCTGAAATTGGAGCTGAATAGCAAAGGAAAGCCCAGGATCTTCACAAACACATGGAAACTGAACAACACTGCTGACCAACCAATAGGTCACAGAAGAAATTGAACAGTTCTTACAACTAAATGATAACCCCAACACAACGTATAGAAATTTATGGGACACAATGAAAGCAGTTCTACTAGGAAAATTCATAGCAGTGAAGGCCTACATCCAGAAATGGAGCAAGCTCAAATAAACAGTTTAATGCTGAACCTCAAGCGACTAGAAAGACAGGAGCAAGACAAACCCAAAGCTCGCACTAGGCAAGAAATTATAAGGATCAGGGCAGAAATTAATGCAATAGAAACCAAGAGAACGGTTCAAAAAATCAATGAATCAAAAAGTTGATTCTTTGAGAAGATAAACAAAATTGATAGACCCTTAGCCAACCTCATTAAACAAAGGAAGGAGAAGGCTCATATCTATGCTATTAGGAATGAGAATGGAGAAATTACAGCCGACCCAGAGGAAGTCCAGAGGATAATAAACACCTACTTTGAAAATTTATACTTCAGTAAAATGGAAAATGTAGAAGAAATGGATAGATTTCTAGACACATATGAACTCCCAAAGTTTAATAAAGAAGATATATAAATGCTAAATACCCCAATAACAATCTGTGAAATTGAAACTGTAATTAGAACCATGCCAACAAAGAATAGCCCTGGACCTGATGGTTTTACTGCAGAATTCTATAAAAATTTTAAAGAAGAGTTAGTGCCTCTACTTCTGAAACTCTTCAATGAAATTGAAAGGGAAACAGTACTCCCAAACTCATTGCTTGAAGCAACCATTACCCTGATTCCAAAAGCAGAGAAAGACCCAACCAAAAAAGAGAACTACAGGCCAATATCTCTTAATGAATATTGATGCAAAAATCCTCAATAAGATCCTGGCACACAGAATACAGAGAATTATCAAAAAGATTATACACCCTGACTAAGTTGGATTCATCCCAGGGATGCAAGGATGGTTCAACATACGTAAATCAATCAATATTATACACTATATTAACAAGCTTAAGGACAAAAATCATATGGTCATCTCAATTGATGCAGAAAAAGCATTTGACAAAATACAACACCCATTTATGGTCAAAACCCTACAGAAGATCAGAATGGTCTGTATCTCAAACTAATAAAAGCTGTCTACAAGAAATCAGCCAGTATCATACTAAATGGTCAAAAATGGAAACCTTTCACACTAAGATCAGGAACATGACAAAGATGCCTTCTCTCCCCACTTCTGTTCAATGTAGTTCTAGAAATATTAGGCCTAGCAATTAGGCAAGAGAAAGGAATACAGATAGGAAAAGAAGAAGTTAAATTGTAATTATTTGCTAATGACATGATACTCTATCTAGAGGATCCTAAAAAATCAAATAAAAAATTGTTGGACCTAATCGCCAATTTTAGCCGCGTAGCTGGTTACAAGGTCAACGTTCAAAAATCAATAGCTTTTGTATACATAAACAGTAGACCAGACCCACTGAGATAGAAATTGGAGAGTCAGTCCCTTTCACAATAGCACCCCCCAAAAATAAAATATCTAGGAATCAACCTAACAAAGGAGGTGAAAGACCTCTACTCTGAAAACTATAGCACTCTGAAAAAGGAGATAGAAGATATCAAAAAATGGAAAGACATACCTTGCTCCTGGGTAGGAAGAACCAATATTGTCAAAATGGCTATATCCCCAAAACTACTCTATACATTCAACTCAATCCCAGTTGAAAACCCAACAGCATATTTCACAGATCTAGAGAAAAAAAAAATCAAACTTTCATCTGGAACCACAAAAGACCTAGAATAGCCAAAGCATTTCTAAGCAACAGGAACATGGTGGAGAGTATTACAACTCCAAACCTGAAACTATACTGTAAAGCCACCATGATAAAAACTGCATGGTACTGGCCAAGTAACAGATCTGAGGATCAATGGAGTAGACTAGAAGATACAGAAGCTACTCCAGATACACTGAGCCACCTCATCTTTGATAAAGGAGCCAAAAGTCCTCAATGGAGGAAAGATAGCCTCTTTAATAAGTGGTGCTGGAAAAACTGGGCCAACTTGTTTTTGGCTTAACTAGTCTTGGTTTAACTTGCCAAAGACTAGAACTGGATCTATCTCTTTCACCATGCGCCAAGCTAAAATCAAAGTGGATAAGAGACCTAAATATTAAAACAGACACTCTAAACCTGTTGCAGAACAGGTTAGGTAAAACTCTTGAAGACATTGGTTTAGGGAAGGACTTCTTGAACAAAACCTCTGTAGCACAGGAATTGGCTGAAGAAATCAACAAATGGGACCTCATTCTTTTAAAAAGCTTCTACACAGCAAAGGAAACCACCAACAGTGCAAAAAGGCAACCAACAATGTGCAAAAAAATCTTTACCAGCTTTTTCTTAGACAAAGGGTTCCTATCTAGAATATATAAAGAGCTCAAAAAAATTAGCCCACCCAAATTTAATGACCCAGTTCAAAAATGGTCTTCTGAAATGAGCAGATATTTTTCAGAGGAAGAAGTAAGAGCAGCTAAGAAGCATATGAAGAAATGCTTAACATCATTAGTCACTGGAGAAATGCAGATGAAAACAACACTGAAATTTCATTTCACTCCACAAAGAATGGCTGCCATTTCAGAATTAGCCAGCAACAAATGCTGGCGAGGCTGCGGAGAAGAAGGATCCCTTCTCCACTGTCGGTTGGCGTGTAGACTCGTACAACCACTGTGGAGATCAGTTTGGAGATTCCTCAAAAAGCTAGGATTGGAGATCCCATTTGACCCAGCCATCGCTCTATTAGGTATATACACAAAAGAATTAAAAGACTCATATCACAGTGACATATGTGCACCCATGTTTATGGCAGCTCAGTTTGTGATTGCTAAATCTTGGAAAAAACCCAAATGTCCATCAACTGGAGACTGGATAAGAAAGCTGTGGTTTTTCTACAGAATGGAGTATTACTCTGCCATTAAAAATGGTAAGCTTGAGGGGCCGGGGAGTTAGCTCAGTGGTTCCGGCGCCTGTCTCGCAAGCGCAAGGGCCTGGGTTCGATTCCCCGGTAACCACATAACAATACTGGGTGTGGAGACCCCACGCCCAGCAGCAACCAGTACCACATACCACAGTGCCGGGCGTGGTGGCTCACGCCTGTAATCCCAGCACTTGGGAGGCAGAGGCAGGAGGATTG